>JAWZYU010000284.1:0-222000 GCA_038380435.1 Ryuthela nishihirai | reverse complement strand
ATAATGATAAAAAAAACAGACAATAAAATTCACAAAGTATTTTATTGGAATACTTTTTTACAGTTCTTTCATTTCAATAAATCCAGCACAGCAAAAATCAATGTCATACAAAGATTTTTGAAACTGTTAAGGTAATTCATGAAATGTTAAATGTTTCAAATGCCATTTTATTTTGCAAAATCGTTCAACTTTCTTAGCAGAATGCTCATATTTACATCAAGATCTTTAAGAAAATTAACCGAGGAAGCTACAGATTATATAGATTTTTGGCAGTGAAGTTTTCTATTCGTTCTAATGGTAATTTTCGCATTCCACCTTGTTCCTTGTTAGGTGGCTAGTATGCAGTTCAGGAATTAACCCTTTCAGGACCATAAGGTTTCTAAGAGTAAATATTAATATGTAACTGTTTATTTTAGTTTGTTTAGACGTAAAATAAATAAAAATCATAAGGAAAATACATAACAATGTGTAGTTTTTTTGGAATTTTATGGGAAATATTTTTCCCAATGGACTATAAAGGTAACACAAATTATAGTTAGGCTTATTATGCAATGTCTTTTATTTATTGGTTTATTAGAACAAAATGTTAACTAAAATAACACAAAATTATGAAATAAAATTACTATACAAAATGATGTGCTAATTATGATATTCTGCGAAGCAATTTCTTTTGGTAGTGAGGAAAAGATGGACATTGCACATAGTACATATATTATGCGTCCTGACAGTTCTGTTTTTGTTTTCTAAACGTTCCCGTTTACGTAATTGCGTTCGGCATACGTTCTATTTTGACATTCTGTATAAAAAATGCAAATAAGGTTATAATTAAATACGACAATCACCAATTTTAAAATGGGAAAAATGTTTCCCTTAGTCGTGAAAGGGTTAAAACCGTCTAATCCAAATGTTCTATGCAACAAAATAATTTTTTAAAAAGGACGGGCTCTTAAGCAGATGTACATATCAGACTGTTATAATAGACAGTCATGAACCTCAACGGGGCGGGGGTGGCCAGTCGGTAGCGCGCCAAGCTCGTAATCTGTAGTTCCCAGGTTCGAGTACCAGCTGGATCAGCGTTGAGATTTATCTCCGCAAAATTCTCCGCCCTGCCCACGGTCACTAGGGGACACCGATGGGATTGGAAAGGCCGCCGTCTGTCGGATGGGGCGTTAAGCACTGAGCACGTTAAAGAACACGCTGGATGGCCTTGACGGGAGGCTACCATCTGTCTCCCAACAGCTGTTCCAGTGGGTCCCCTACCCCAACCTTCTCTGTGCTCTTGGGGTCTTTGTGACCTGGCCATTTACCCCATAATATGCTTTTGGGTTGTTTTACCTCTGAGCGGCACTTTTTTGCACACCATGGGCTTAATGGCCAGGTCACATGGACCCCGAAGGCTCAGAAAAGGTTGGGGGAGGGGACCCACTGGAACAGCTGTTGGGAGACAGATGGTAGCCTCCAGTCAAGGCCATCCAGCGTGTTCTTTAACGTGCACAGGGTATGGCTCTCCCGCACACGGGGCCACGGCTTAACGTTCCATACGACGGACGGCGGCCTTTCCAATCCCATCGGTGTCCCCTACTCTCCTTGGCAGGGAGAGGGAAAATTGCCGAGATATATCTGAACGCTGACCCAGCTGGGACTCGAAACTTGGAACTACAGATTACGAGCCTGGCGCGCTACCGACTGAGCTCCAATGCCAGGGGTTAAAATCATATTTGAGAACCTGCGAAATATTATATCGTTAATAAAAATCGCTAGTCCCTAAATGAACCTGGGCAACAAAAAAACAAAATGAAAGCGAATTCGGATACTTTAAACAGAAGATCCTGTGCAACATCCCCTGTGTCCAAATTTGCATGCGGAGAGCTTTCGTCCCACATTCCACGGCGACCTATTTTTATTCGCCGTCATCCTCCGCAGCACTCGGAGAGAGACAAAGTTCCTGCCCCCTGGCGTGACACGTGGACAAATACTGGAGTGTTGCCACCGCCACCCTCCGTAACTATGCTGCAATTATTCGCACGTGGCATCTGCTGCCTGACCCGCAAACCGTTCGCCGTGCGTGCATCCAAACGACACTTAGCAACAGAAACGCCAAGGTCAGTGCCATTCGTCGTGCCCCGGATATGTGACGTCATCACCGCTTGTCACGCCATCGAACCTAACTGTGACGTCAGAACTGCAGGAATATGGGGTTTCTAGTGACTTGGAGACGAGATTGTGTTGTTGAAGTACTTTTGCTTGTTGCCGGTTCGCTGGCCTTCTGATTGGTTTAAAATTTGTGCCAACTTGTGTACTATTCTCGTCATCTGATGACGTTATTTCTTCATTGTTATTCGTGCCACTGCGTGGCACGAGACGCTGGCTCGCTTTCAACTGTTTCAGTTTCAAGAATTCTCTCAACTTATTTGGAAGAATGACACTGACTTATTGACAAATATAATTTACATGTGGTGTTGGGGCGAGATGGCTCAGTCGGTAGCGCGCCAGGCTCGTAATCTGTAGTTCCCAGGTTCGAGTCCCAGTTGGGTCAGCGTTGATATTTATCTCCGCAAAATTCCCCGCCCTGCCCACGGTCAGTAGGGGACACCGATGGGCTTGGAAAGACCGCCGTGCGTCGGATGGGACGTTAAGCCGTGGGCCAGTGTGCGGGAGAGCCATATCCTGTGCATGTTAAAGAACACGCTGGATGGCCTTGACGGGAAGCTACCATCTGTGTCCTACACCTATTCCAGTGGGTCCCTGCCCCCAAATTTCTGTGAGCCTTCAGGGTCCTTGTGACCTGGCCATTTAGCCCATGGTGTGCAAAAAAGTGCCGCTCAGTGGTATAACAACCCAACTAGACGGGCGGCTACCATCTGTCTCCCAACAGCTGTTCCAGTGGGTCCCCTCCCCCAACCATCTCTGAGCCTTCGGGGTCCTTGTGACCTGACCATTTATTTCCCCGCCCTGCCCACGGTCAGTAGGGGACACCGATGGGCTAGGAAAGGCCGCCGTCCGTCGGATGGGACGTTAAGCCGTGGCCCCGTGTGCGGGAGAGCCATACCCTGTGCACGTTAAAGAACACGCTGGATGGCCTTGACGGGAGGCTACCATCTGTCTCCCAACAGCTGTTCCAGTGGGTCCCCTCCCCCAACCTTCTCTGAGCCTTCGGGGTCCATGTGACCTGGCCATTTAGCCCATGGTGTGCAAAAAAGTGCCGCTCAGAGGTAAAACAACCCAACCCAACAACAACCTGGCCATTTAGCCCATGGTGTGCAAAAAAGTACCGCTCAGAGGTAAAACAACCCAACGTTAAAGAACACGCTGGATGGCCTTGACGGGAAGCTACCATCTGTGTCCTACACCTATTCCAGTGGGTCCCTGCCCCCAACTTTCTGTGAGCCTTCGGGATCCTTGTGACCTGGCCATTTAGCCCATGGTGTGCAAAAAAGTGCCGCTCAGTGGTATAACAACCCAACTGGACGGGCGGCTACCATCTGTCTCCCAACAGCAGTTCCAGTGGGTCCCCTCCCCCAACCTTCTCTGAGCCTTCGGGGTCCTTGTGACCTGACCATTTAGCCCATTGTGTGCTGCTACTGACATACATACATGCCCCTACTGACCGTGGGCAGGGCGGGGAATTTTGCGGAGATAAATCTCAACGCTGACCCAACTGGGACTCGAACCTGGGAACTGCAGATTACGAGCCAGGCGCGCTACCGACTGAGCCACCCCTGCCACGAGGAAAATAAGACGTTCAAATATTTTCATAAAATAGGCATCATATCTTCCTTTGAAAATGAATACCAATCCAGAGAGATTTCTCCACCATATCGTTGAGTTTCATTTCTTTAATTTTTTGGTATTTTGAAATTTTTTTATTCTTTAATATTTTTAGTGAAGATAAACTTTTGATCTTGGCAACTTACCTTGATATGTTGACAAAAATCCTCTCCACGGGAAGTCACCCTGAATTCCTCGAAAAGTTTCAAGACACGTGTTCTCGGAACAATTGGCAAACTGTTTTACTCTGCTTAGCAGATAAGGCCTGGTCACGTGGTTTTCCCAAAGGCCAAGGCCTCAGTTCTGCATATAACTGATGCAAGATCCTGTTCCTGATGATGACGTCATCTACACAATGTTTTCTGTGATTTCTGAGGATTAGAATTTTTTTTTAAATAAGTTGGTTGGGTTGTTTTTCCTCTGAGTGGCACTTTTTTCACACAATGGGCTAAATGGCTGAGTCACAAAGACCCTCAGGGCTCAGAGAAGGTTGGGGGAGGGGACCCACTGGAACAGCTGTTGGGAGAGAGATGGTAGCCTCCCTTCAAGACCATCCAGCGTATTCTTTAAGGTTGGGTTGTTTTACTTCTAAGCGGCACTTTTTTGCACACCATGGGCTAAATGGCCAGGTCACATGGATCCCGAAGGCTCAGAGAAGGTTGGAGGAGGGGACCCACTGGAATAGCTGTTGGGAGACAGATGGTAGCCTCCCTTCAAGACCATCCAGCGTATTCTTTAAGGTTGGGTTGTTTTACTTCTAAGCGGCACTTTTTTGCACACCATGGGCTAAATGGCCAGGTCACATGGATCCCGAAGGCTCAGAGAAGGTTGGAGGAGGGGACCCACTGGAACAGCTGTTGGGAGACAGATGGTAGCCACCCGTCAAGGCCATCCAGCGTGTTCTTTAACGTTGGGTTGTTTTACCTCTGAGCGGCACTTTTTTTGCACACCATGAGCTAAATGGCCAGGTCACATGGACCCCGAAGGCTCAGAGAAGGTTGGGGGAGGGGACCCACTGGAACAGCTGTTGGGAGACAGATGGTAGCCTCCCGTCAAGGCCATCCAGTGTGTTCTTGAGTAGGCATAGATATAGCTCTCGTGCACACGGCTCCACGGTTTAGCCTTCCTTTAGAACGACGTCTATCTATTGAAGACGTCAATGTCCCATCTAACAACGAGTTCAGGGTGAAAATTAACATCAATTAATATTGCTAGTTGGGATTCAAATATGGCAACTGTAGATTATGAATTTGGAATCCTCCCCCTCAAACCTAATCTGTAAAACCAGAACGACTATTTACTTATATCGGAATGGCAACTCCAATCTTAAAGCTAGAAATCAGATAAGTTTATCCGTTGGTGCAACCATTTCGTATCAAGTATCTAAGTTTGCTTTAAATTAGATAAAGTAAGAGCTATCAGTTTTGTTTGTAAAGTTATCCAAGAACACTGATAACAAATCGAATCTTGAGCTCCAAAGTCCCTCTTTATCTCTTCTTCGTTCGGTAGCACGTGACCTTCCGATTTCTTGACTTTGATCTTCTGCAAACCTTTTATTAAAAACGTCTAAAGAAAAAATTATTGCTGACGCGTCGAGAATGGTCAACTCTCTAGATACAGTCGTTCAAAACACATCCGAACACTATGGTTGATTACAGTATTCAGAAAAAAAATATTTGGAACGATGTTTTTAGAAATTAGTGATCTGGCATCTTTCGTGTTACGCAACACGAAAGTTGCCAGATCACTAATTTCTAAAAAGAATCGTTGCCACATATCTTTTCTGCATTTTGTAATCAACCATAGTGTTCGGATATTTATTTGAGCGACTGTACACGAAGGTTGCCAGATCACTAATTTCTAAAAAGAATTGTTTCCAGATATTTTTTTGAATTCTATAATCAACCATGGTGTTAGGATATTTATTTGAGCGACTGTACACAAAGGTTGCCAGATCACTAATTTCTAAAAAAAAAATCTTTGCCAGATATTTTTTCTGAATTCTCTAATCAACAACAGTGTTCGGATATTTATTTGAGCGACTGTACACGAAGTTGCCAGATCACTAATTTCTAAAAAAATCGCTGCCAGATACATTTTTGAAATCAACTCTAGTGCTCGAATATTTGTTTCAGCGACTGTACACGAAGGTTGCCAGATCACTAATTTCTAAAAAAAAATCGTTGCCAGGTACTTTTTATGAATTCTATAATCAACCATGGTGTTCGGATATTTATTTGAGCGACTGCACGTACACCAAGGTTGCCAGATCACCAATTTCTAAAAAAAATCGTTGCCAAAAATATGTTTCTAAAAATAATGTTTCTAAAAAAAACTTGCCACTGTAATCAACCATGGTGTTCGGATCCTTTTTTGAGCGACTGTACACGAAGGTTGCCAGATATTTTTCCTGAATTCTGCAATCAACCATGGTGTTCGGATACTCTTTTGATCGACTGTACACGAAGGATGCCAGATATTTTTCCCCTGAATTCTGTAATCAACCATGGCGTTCGGAAACTTTTTTGAGCGACTGTACACGAAGGTTGCCAGATATTTTTCCTGAATTCTGTAATCAACCATGGTGTTCGGATTCTTTTTTGAGCGACTGTACAAGAAAGTTGCCAGATATTTTCATCTGAATTCTGTAATCAACCATGGTGTTCGGATACTTTTTTGAGCGACTGTAGACGAAGGTTGCCAGATCACTAATTTCAAAAAACAATCGTTGCCAGATATCTTTTACGGATTCTGTAATCAACCATTGTGTTCGGATATTTATTTGAGTGACTGTACGTACACGAAAGTTACAACATCACTAATTTCTAAAAAAAAAATCGTTGCCAGATATTTTTTCTAAATTCTTTAATAAAATTACAGCGTTCGGATACTTTTTTGAGCGACTGTACACTCTCCAAATTTTCAGGTTGGCAGCTGTCCCCATTCTTCACCTGATAACTGGGAATCTTCATTTGCCTGCCGGCGTGATTATCAAAAACAACAATTCCAGATTCGTCATCCTGAATCATTTTCTCAATGAGAATGTAAGCAGTGGCCACATGGTCACGAAATCGGCCTTCAAAGTGTTACAGTTGCTAATCACAAAACCCTTATGAAAAGTGCCTGCTTTGCATCATTTCTTATCTCTTATCAAATGCCCAAGATTCAAGTCCACCCTGATAACTTTGTGAACTTG
The DNA here is from genome assembly GCA_038380435.1 of Ryuthela nishihirai. Classification (NCBI taxonomy): domain Eukaryota; kingdom Metazoa; phylum Arthropoda; class Arachnida; order Araneae; family Heptathelidae; genus Ryuthela; species Ryuthela nishihirai. The sequence continues at coordinate 215,036 of JAWZYU010000284.1, read as the reverse complement.
TTTTTCAAGATGAAAACATTCACTTTGAACAGATTACTTGGGATTTATCGTTAATTTGAATAACATCCAAAGTGTTTAGTGCGTGTTTCAAGCGATATTTGAAAACGCTGGACAATATTTTCAAGTTTTAACTGATAAATTTTGGTATCTGTTAATATTTATCACTGAGCGGCACTTTTTTTCATACAATGTATTAAATTCCCAGGTGACAACGATCCTGTTATTTACTTTGTCATTGTTACCTGGCCATTTAGCCAATGGTGTGCAAAAAAGCGCAGCTCAGAGGTAAAAAAACAACGTTAAACAACACGCTGGACGTCCCTGATGAGACGCTGCCATTTGTCTCCCAACAGCTGTTCCAGTGGGTCCCCTTCCCAAACCTTCTCCGAGTCTTTGGTGTCCATGTTACCTGACCATTTAGCCAAAGGTGTGCAAAAACGTGCCGCTCAGAGGCAAAAAAACGTTAAAGAACACGCTGGACGTCCCTGATGAGACGCTACCATTTGTCTCCCAACAGCTGTTCCAGTGGGTCCCCTCCCCAAACCTTCTCCGAGCCTTTGGTGTCCATGTTACCGGGCCATTTAGCCAATGGTGTGCAAAAAAGTGCCGCCCAGAGGTAAAAAAAAGTTAAAGAACACGCTGGACGTCGCTGATGAGACGCTACCATTTGTCTCCCAACAGCTGTTCCAGTGGGTCCCCTTCCCAAACCTTCTCCGAGCCTTTGGTGTCCATGTTACCTGGCCATTTAGCCAATGGTGTGCAAAAAACTGCCGCTCAGGGGTAAAAAAACAACGTTAAAGAACACGCTGGACGTCGCTGATGTGACGCTACCATCTGTCTCCCAACAGCTGTTCCAGTGGGTCCCCTCCCCAAACCTTCTCCGAGCCTTTGGTGTCCATGTTACCTGGCCATTTAGCCAATGGTGTGCAAAAAAGTGCCTCTCAGAGGTAAAAAAACAACGTTAAAGAACACGCTGGACGTCCCTGATGAGACGCTACCATTTGTCTCCCAACAGCTGTTCCAGTGGGTCCCCTCCCCAAACCTTCTCCGAGCCTTTGGTGTCCATGTTACCTGGCCATTTAGCCAATGGTGTGCAAAAAAGTCCCGTGTGCAAAAAAGTACCTCTCAAAGATTAAAAAACTCAACCAAGTAATAATCAATATAGAATATTACAGAGAACAGAATGACAAATTATCTATAAAGTTTTAATTGATGCAGTTATTCTACAAGTACAGAACTTCTGTTGAAACAACTGACGCCGCACCAAGGCACACTTAATCGTGGAAGTGCTTGACGCCGACCTTCACGTGGTTCACGTCACACAACGCGATGATTGAGTCATGCCATCCAGTCTCATCATCACGTGAATATCCGACTTCTCACGTATCAAGGAAAATAAAGAATTCTAAGAACTGAAGTTCCAATTTTTTCTCATATTGTATGAGTCTACGTTTTTGGTTATAAACAGAGAGAAAACTAAAATGATGAAAATTGGTCAGGCAGGCTGTGATTCAGTTAATCTGAATGGTTGCAGTCTTGAGCAGGTGTCACAGTTTAATTATCTTGGGAGTTATGTAACAGATAATGGTGATGTGCGGCATGAGATTAACAGACGAATAGGGATTGCTGCCGGGACTTTTAAGAATCTATGGAGAGTGTGGAGAAATAGGCGTATACACCTAAAGACTAAAATTAGACTGTATAATAGTTTGGTTCTTTCTAAGGTTAATTATGGTAGTGAACTTGGACACTTTGTAAACAAGATAACAGGAAACTAGATGCTTTGATTTCAGATGCTTACGCAGTATCTTGGGCATTAGGTGGTTCAACTTTATAACTAATGATGAGGTTAGGCAAAGGAGTCTGCAACCTTCTTTAAGCAGCATATTGTGCAGAGAGAGACTCCGTTGGTTTGGCCATGTTGCCCGTATGAATAATTATAGATTGGCGAATAGGGTTATGAACAGTGTGCCTAAAGGCCTCAGAAAGAAGGGGAGACCTAGGATGCGGTGGGCAGACAATGTCAAACAGGACCTTGTTAGAATTGGTGTGCAGTGGCCAGATGCAGCAGATGTAGCTCAGGACAGACTTGCTTGGAGAACTAAATTGCATGATCTGGTTGGACCTCCGTAACCCATGGCTGCTTGAGGACGATGATGATGAAAAAAATACCTGTACTTGTCATAATTATTTGTAAGGCCTTTTATAGAAGGTGTTGGCCGGCCCACTGTTGACTGAGCCAACCGGCCCAGCGTTAAAATGGGTTGAGTTGTTTTTACTTCTGAGCGGCACTTTTTTTTCACACAATGGGCTAAATGGCCAGGTCACAAGGACCCTGAAAACTAAGAGAAGTTGAGGGAGGGGACCTTTTTGACAGTTGTTGTGAGACAGATGGTATCGTCCTGTCAAGGCCATCCAGTGTGTTCTTTAACGTGCACATAGATATGGCCTAGCTTTTAGAAGCCTTCTCCTACAAGGACATGCTCTACTATAACCGAAATCTCTTCTCATCTTTGCCTCAGTTAGAGCTAAAAATAGAACAAAGAGTTTGCCTTCTTTGAACAGTCGCTAGTTCTCTAACCACTAGGTCTGTTAGGCTTTTTTTTTACGCCGATTTGAAAAACCACCGGTTTGAGAATTTTCTGGTTATATCCTTAAGACAAAAGGTTGATGGGAAGAACTGCAGTTTAGAGTCCTCAGCCGCCATCTTGTTATATTTCGCCGCGGTGAAAAAAGTAGTCCGTTCTGCATCTACCTTGAGATGCGTATTGAGGATATATATATATAATTTAAAGGATATATATATAAAAGAAATATGCAACGCTGAATAGAAGAAAATCCTGTTTCTGCACTTTAAAAAATTATCGAGAATCAAAACAAAATTATATTAACAAGGATTATCGCTACGAAATGAACCCTCATTTCTCACTTTAAAAAACCCCGAAAATTAAACAGTTTCTTCAAAATTAGATTTTATTACCAACTCTTATCGCTAAAGAAGCCCCAAATATTAATGTTCTCCTCAAAACTAGATTTCATTAACAGTTTACTCTTTTTTCCTTACTGAAATAAAGCCCCAAAAATAAATAATCTCATGAAAAGATTTCATTAACAACGCTTACCGCTAAACAATGAAAACTCGTTTCGCACTTAAAAAAAGCCCCTGAAATAAATATCAAAACTAAATTTCCTTAATAACACTCATCGCTAAAGATTCAACTTAAGAAAAGCCCCGAAAACAAATAATCTCATCAGAGAGAATTATTCTAAACAGCATAATATATGTCATAAACATTGGAACATGCGGATGGATATCATATTGGAACTCACCGTTATAGGTTTACCTGGGAAAGAGTACAAGATGGCGACTATATACTGCAGCGTAACCGGTTGACAACTTGGTTTAATCCCGATTGACAACGAACTGTTCTATTAGAAGAATAATGCAGTGTTGCAGCATTACTGCCATGTTTTGCAGGAAAGGAGGTTTCAAGCAATTCAAAGCAACCCTCTTGTTTTAAAAAGAAATCTGAAAATTCCGACGACAGAAGATAATCATCAACTGACGATCTACAACCGGGACTTTTCGTCTCGTCACTGATGCCAACTTATTTATATTATAAAGATATTTATTATAAAATAAATGTATTTTAATGCATGTATATAATTCATTTCGGGTTCCATTTATCCTAATTCGATATACGAAAGCATCTGCAGAAGCATCAGACAGCTTAAATTCTGTTATTATACTGTTGAATATTGATACTAATCTTTATATTAATGTTTCTTTATCAACATAACTTTTTCAGATTGGAAATTATTCGTAATTTTTAGCATTAACATTACGCTCATACATAGGACTATTTTTTTTTCCTGAATAATGCATATTCATAAATCGACATCCATATAAAGATTACTAAAAAACTGTTGATGAAACTGGTAGTAGAGTAGATTTGGTTATATAAACAGATAGAAAACTAAAGTGATGAAAATTGGTCAGGCAGGCTGTGATTCAGTTAATCTGAATGGTTGCAGTCTTGAGCAGGTGTCACAGTTTAATTATCTTGGGAGCAATGTAACAGATAATGGTGATGTGCTGCATGAGATTAACAGACGAATAGGGATTGCTGCCGGGACTTTTAAGAATCTATGGAGAGTGTGGAGAAATAGGCGTATACACATAAAGACTAAAATTAGACTGTATAATAGTTTGGTTCTTTCTAGGGTTAGTTATGGTAGTGAAACTTGGACGCTGTGTAAACAAGATAACAGGAAACTAGATGCTTTTGATTCCAGATGCTTACGCAGTATCTTGGGCATTAGGTGGTTCAACTTTGTAACTAATGATGAGGTTAGGCAAAGGAATCAGCAACCTCCTTTAAGCAGCATATTGTGCAGAGAGAGACTCCGTTGGTTTGGCCATGTTGCCCTTATGAATAATTATAGATTGGCGAATAGGGTTATGAACAGTGTGCCTAAATGCCTCAGAAAGAGGGGGAGACCTAGGATGCGGTGTGCAGACAATGTCAAACAGGACCTTGTTAGAATTGGTGTGCAGTGGCCAGATGCAGTAGATGTAGCTCAGGACAGATATGGTTAGAGAACTAAATTTCGTGGTCTGGTTGGACCTCCGTAGCCCAGGGCTGCTTGAGGATGATGATGAATCTACAGTTATGTTGCAGGCTGTTTCCTGTAATGCAATATGATATGTAAAAACAGTCATGTCATTATTATGTCTTCTGCATACACAATAGTAAAAAGAAAAAAAAAATACAAATCAAAATGGGATGTTGGATATCGTAAAAATACTTTTCCAAGTCATTCACCTAGATTTATGGTGATTCTGTAGTGGAAACTCGGAATCCCTACGTTATATTAGGAAATACTAAAGAATTGAAGTCACTTTTGTTAGAGACACGCCCACCTTGTGGTGAGCCAAAACCTTTGCAGGTATGCGTTTCTGTCCGTTTATTTTACACTAATTATCGAAAGGTTGCACTGAGAAACCTGATATTTGGAACATTCGTTCCTCGTGTAAAGGTACGTACTTTGTTCAAAAATGAAATAGATCCGTTGATTAGAACAAAAATAGCCTCATCCATCTGAATGAGATGCAAAATTCAGAACAGAATTTGTTCAATGTTAAACCAGTTAAGATATTTGAAAACGGTTTTCTCTCATCGTATATTTGGGGCGGGGGTGGCTCAGTCGGTAGCGCGCCAGGCTCGTAATCTGTAGTTCTCAGGTTCGAGTCCCAGCTGGGTCACCGTTGAGATTTATCTCCGCAAACTCCCCACCCTGCCCACGGTCAGTAGAGGACACCGATGGGCTTGGAAAGGAGCCGTCGGATGGGACGTTAAGCCGTGGCCCCGTGTCCGGGAGAGCCATACCCTGTGAACGTTAAAGAATACGCTGGATGGCCTTGATGGGAGGCTACCATCTGTCTGCCAACAGCTGTTCCAGTGGGTCCCTTCCCCCAACCTTCTCTGAGCCTTCGGGGTCCTTGTGGCCTGGCCATTTAGCCCATGGTGTGCAAAAAAGTGCCGCTCAGAGGTAAAACAACCCAACTGGATGGAAAGCTACCATTTGTCTCCCAACAGCTGTTCCAGTGGGTCTCTTCCCCCAACCTTCTCTGAGCCTTCGGGGTTCTTGTGACCTGGCCATTTAGCCCATGGTGTGCAAAAAAGTGCTGCTCAGAGGTAAAACAACCCAACTGGACGGAAAGCTACCATTTGTCTCCCAACAACTGTTCCAGTGGGTCGCCTCCCCCAACTTTCTCTAAGCCTTTGGGGTCCATGTAACCTGGCTATTTAGCCCATGGTGTGCAAAAAAGTACCGCTCAGAGGTAAAACAACCCAAAAATTCGGGTAAAGGTACGTACTTTGTTTGAAAATGAAATAGATCCGTTGATTAGAACAAAAATTGCAGCCTCATTCATCTGAATGGGATGCAAAATTCAGAACAGAATTTGTTCAATGCTAAACCAGCTATGATATTTGAAAACGGTTTTCCCTTACCGTAGACCACTGTGACAATCAGCTGCTTGAGAGGGTATTTATTTTTTATTTATATTTCGATATTTTCTGATCATTTCATCACCTTATAGTATTGGGCTGTTTCGAACAGCACATATTTTTTAATTTTTTTACATGCAGTACCTTGTTGGGGCAACAATTCAGTTTCTTTAATGCCATGGAATCATAGATAAAATATTAAACCTGATCCTAGTAGTATTTGTAAGAAAATTCTGAGGGTTGGGTTGGATTGTTTTACCTCTGAGCGGCACTTCTTATGCACACCATCGGCTGAATGGCCAGGTCACATGGACCCCGAAGGCTCAGAGAAGGTTGTGGGAGGGGACCCACTGGAACAGCTGTTGGGAAACAGATGGTAGTCTCCCGTCAAGGCCATCCAGCGTGTTCTTTAACGTTGGGTTGTTTTACCTCTGGGCGGCACTTCCTATGCACACCATCGGCTGAATGGCCAGGTCACATGGACCCCGAAGTCTCAGAGAAGGTGGTGGGAAGGGACCCACTGGAACAGCTGTTGGCAGACAGATGGTAGCCTCCCGTCAAGGCCAGCTGCTTGAGGGGCTATTTATTATTTTTATTTACTTGCAATGTTCACTTAAAAAACAAAGCTACATATCATCGTCCCAACTCTGCAGTTTAAACACGTTTCGGGAAAAAAACACCTTTGGGAAAAAGAAACACATTTCATAAAAACGAAACTTGAAAAAACGTCACCGAATGCTGGTTACGTGTTCCCAGCAACTACCAAACGATAATGGTTACTATTTTCCGACTCAGGAAGCCGGTTTTGCACGTTGCGATCTGGCAACATGCCCAGACGTGCCAACGTCACACGCGGCGGGCTTGTTTACCCGCCAAGCGTGGTAGGCGTTTACCAAGAGTGGCCTTGGCGGGAACCGGCGCACGTGGAAGCGTAGTGCTGCCAATCCCAAGATATCAGATAGCGGATGTTAGTTCAGAGGAAAAACTATGTCAAGTGACTTGGACGGGGGGAGGGATTCGTGGAGTGGGGGGATGAGGTCACGGACACTGTCCACGAATGACCGATAGTGATTTAACGTGAAATCTGTCATTGTAGTAAAAAAAAATATTGTGTTTTTATTAAAGATTGGGTTTTTTTTTTCTAAATTGAATATTTTTAGCAGTCAAGTGTCAGAGGTGTCCGGTAGACATGGAACTCATTTGTGAAACACCAAAAAAAAAATGGTTTTTTAGCCATATAGTGGGATTCACTGTAACATGCCAAGCGTGATAAAAGATATATAAAGGGTGGCTCTCGGGTTGTGTTATTTTACCTCTCATAGGCACTTTTTTGCACACTGGGCTAAATGACCAGGTCACAAGGACTCACAGAAGGTTGGAGGAGGGGACCCACTAGAACAGCTGTTGGGAGACAGATGGCAGCTTCCCGTCAAGGCCATCCAGCGGGTTCTTTAACGTTGGGTTGGGTTGGGTTGTTTTACCTCTGAGCGGCACTTTTTTGCACACCATGGGCTAAATGGCCAGGTCACATGGACCCCGAAGGCTCAGAGAAGGTTGGGGGAGGGGACCCACTGGAACAGCTGTTGGGAGACAGATGGTAGCCTCCCGTCAAGGCCATCCAGCGTGTTCTTTAACGTGCACAGGGTATGGCTCTCCCGCACACGGGACCACGGCTTAACGTCCCATCCGACGGACGGCGGCCTTTCCAAGCCCATCGGTGTCCCCTACTGACCGTGGGCAGGGCGGGGAATTTTGCGGAGATAAATCTCAACGCTGACCCAGCTGGGACTCGAACCTGGGAACTACAGATTACGAGCCTGGCGCGCTACCGACTGAGCCACCCCCGCCCCAAAACGTTGGGTTGTTTCACCTCTGAGCGACACTTTTTTGCACACCATGGGCTAAATGGCCAGGTCACATGGACCCCGAAGGCTCAGAGAAGGTTGGTGGAGGGGACCCACTGGAACAGCTGTTGGGAGACAGATGGTAACCTCCCGTGAAGGCCATCCAGCGTGTTCTTTAACGTGCACAGGGTACGGCTCTCCCGCATAAGGGGCCACTGCTTAACGTCCCATCCGACGGACGGCGGCCTTTCCAAGCCCATCGGTGTCCCCTACTGACCGTGGGCAAGGCGGGGAATTTTGCGGAGATAAATCTCAACGCTGACCCAGCTGGGACTCGAACCTGGGAACTACAAATTACGAGCCTGGCGCGCTACCGACTGAGCCACCCCCGCCCCACCACATTGAGTACATAGGGAACCATTTTCCAAGGCTGTATTTTAAACTCCAAATTGCAACATATTGCATTGTATTGCATTAAACCGCCATACACAGAACCCACGGAGATATTGCATCATTGTCTGATGCAATGTAGTTGAGTTGTGACATCATGGCTTTACGATCGCGCAAAACAGATGATGCAGTCGTTAATTTGTAAGCGACGTCTCGTAGGATGAGTAAGTCTTTTGAGCGATTTCCATTTACCCCTGAGTCATAAGTACACTCGCTCAAAAGAATATCCGAACACTATGGTTGATTACAGAATTCAGAAAAAAATATCTGGAAAGATTTTTTTTTGCAAATTAGTGATCTGACAACCTTCGTGTACAGTCACTCAAAAAATATCCGAACACTCTGGTTGATTAGAGAATTCAGAAAAAAGTATCTGGCAACGATATTTTTAGAAATTAGTGAACTGGCAACTTTCATGTACAGTCACTAAAAAAATATCCGAACACTATGGTTGATTACAGAATTCAGAAAAAATATCTGGCAACGATTTTTGTAAAAAAATCTTTGGCAGATACTTTTTCTGAATTCCGTAATCAACCGTAGTGTTCGGATTATTTTTTGAGTGACTGTACAACACAAGTGATCCTTACAGTTGTAATCCAGCAGTAGTGATGCCTCATAACTGTGTTAACCCTCTCACGACTAAGGGAAACATTTTTCCCATTTTAAAATTGGTGATTGCCGTATTTAATTATAACCTTATCTGCATTTTTGATACAGAATGTCAAAATAGAACGTATCCCGAACGCAATTACGTAAACGGGAACGTTTAGAAAACCAAAACAGAACTGTCAGAACGCATAATATATGTACTATGTGCAATGTCCATCTTTGCCTCACTACCAAAAGAAATTGCTTCGCAGAATATCATAATTAGCACATCATTTTGTACAGTAATTTTATTTCATAATTTTGTGTTATTTTAGTTAACATTTTGTTCTAATAAACCAATAAATAAAAGACATTGCATAATAAGCCTAACTATAATTTGTGTTAACTTTATAGTCCATTGGGGAAAATATTTCCCATAAAATTCCAAAAAAACTACACATTGTTATGTATTTTTCTTATGATTTTTATTTATTTTACGTCTAAAGAAACTAAAATAAACAGTTACATACTAATATTTACTCTTAGAAACCTTATGGTCCTGATTAATAGAGCAGATACATTTTGTTACATTTGCAAGCGAGAAGAGGGCCATCACTCCGATAATGAATGCAGCGTATGAATTTTATTTTGGATGCAAGATCGGGGTCAAGTCCTGGACCCCACATATATATGCTACAATACGTGTGCAAGAAATCTTCCGAAGTAGCTGAAAGGCGAAAAAGTGGCGATGCCGTTTGCTGTTCCTATGGTTTGGAGAGAGCCAAGCAATCACGCAAATGACTGCTACTTCTGCATGGTTCCACCTGCCCGAATATACAATCTGCTCTCCGATCAGTTCCGCATAGCAAAGGCTTTCATATTCCCGAATCCCAAAAGAATTTTCCGTCGATTCAGACGATGAGGAGGGAAGCGAACCGACGTCGGGTTCCCCGCAGTCGTCGGTGTGTAATGATGATCCATACATCTGCTACGGTGCATCATCTGCACCACACATTCTCACCGAGGAAGAAATAAACGATCTTGTTCGATCTGGAGCTGTCCAAGGTCCAAGCAGAGTTACTTTGATCAAGACTTAAACAATGGAATCTTCTCAAGGAAAATGTTCGAGTGACTTCGTTTCTAACTCGTCATGAGCAGTTTGTGCCTTACTTCAGAAAGGAAGATGACCTTATGATGATGATGTGACTTCTACCTTATGATGATGATGATGCACAAAGTATTTATTTGCTTTGTGCATCATCATCATCATAAGGTTAACAGTCTTTAGCAGTTCAAATGAATTTGTCACGCGCTAGTCTCACTCAAGAATTCATTCCTTTGTGTTCATCATCATCATAAATCAGAATCATCGCATAGACGATGATTATGATGATGATGTAGATGGAGTAGATGACTTCTACCTTATGATGATGATGACGACGACGACGACGACGACGACGATGATGATGATGATGATGATGATGATGATGATGATGATGATGATGATGATGATGATGATGATGATGATGATGATGATGATGATGATGATGATGGAGTAGATGACTTCTACCTGGTGGTGGTGGTGGTGGTGGTGGTGGTGGTGATGAATCAAACATGACCGTGGTGGTGGTGGTGGTGATGATGATGATGATGATGATGATGATGATGATGATGATGATGATGATGATGATGATGATGATGAATCAAACATGACCCTTAAGAATGGCGACTGTTAATAGACTCATCGAAATTGAGTCTCAAGGTGGTGTTGCTGGATAATGGAAATCGACTTCCATCCATTCGACAGACACTCTGTCTATATGAAAGAAACCTACGACAACCTAAACCAGCTGTTGAACTGTCTTCAATACAGCAAGTATGGCTGGGTTGGGTTGTTTTGGGTTGTTTTACCTCTGAGCGGCACTTTTTTGCACACAATGGGCTAAATGGCCAGGTCACATGGACCCCGAAGGCTCAGAGAAGGTTGGGGGAGGGAACCCACTGGAATAGGTGTTGGGAGACAGATGGTAGCCTCCCGTCAAGGCCATCCAGCGTGTTCTTTAACATGCACAGGGTATGTCTCTCCCGCACATGGGACCACGGATTAACGTCCCTCCGACGGACGGCGGCCATTACAAGCCCATCGGTGTCCCCTACTGATCGTGGGCAGGGCGGGGAATTTTGCGGAGATAAATCTCAACGCTGACCCAGCTGGGACTCGAACCTGGGAACTACAGATTACGAGCATGATGCGCTATCGACTGAGCCTCCCCCGCCCCCAAGAATGGCTGGCATCTCTGTTGTGACCTGAAGGTAGTGGCGCTGTTGATGGGTCTGCAGACGGGATATATGAAGTAGTGCTGTTTCTTATGTGAATGGGACAGCCGATCAAAGACTTTGCACTACGTAAAAAGAAACTTGCCTCAGAGGAAATCTCTGAAGGATGGAGAGAAGAATGTGGAACATTCAGCACTGGCAGAAACGCACAAAATCCTGCTACAGTCCTTACACATCAAACACAGTGTGATGAAAACCTTCGTAAAAGCCATGAACTGGATTGCATCAGCTTTCAAGTTTTTGGGTGACAAATTCCCTCGACTCAGCGAAGCGAAATTTAAAGAGGAAATTTTTGTTGGTCCTGGGTTGGGTTGTTTTACCTCTGAGCGGCACTTTTTTGCTCACCACGGGCTAAATGGTCAGGTCACAAGGACCCCGAAGGCTCAGAGAAGGTTGGGGGAGGAGACCCACTCTAACAGCTGTTGGGAGACAGATGGTAGCCTTCCGTCAAGGCCATCCAGCGTGTTATTTAACGTTGGATTGTTTTACCTCTGAGCGGCACTTTTTTGCACACCACGTGCTAAATGGGCAGGTCACAAAGACCCCGAAGGCTCATAGAAGGTTGGGGGAGGGGACCCACTGGAACATCTATTGGGAGACAGATGGTTGCCTCCCGTCAAGGCCATTCAGCGTGTTCTTTAACGTGCACAGGGAATGTCTCTCCCGCACACGGGGCTACGGCTTAACGTCCCATCCGACGGACGGCGGCCTTTCCAAGCCCATCGGTGTCCCCTACTGACCGTGGGCAGGGCGGGGAATTTTGCGGATTGTTGGTCCTCAGATCCGAGCAGTTCAGGGACCAGATGTTCGACAATCTGCTTCAAGGTGACGAGAAAAATGCTTGGGACGCGTTTCGTCTGGTGTCAACTAAATTCCTCGGAAATGTCAGGGCAGACAACTACAAGAAACTGGTTAGGGACATGTTGTCTCTGTATCACAGACTTGGCTGCAATATATCGTCAAAGATCCACTTTCTCCATTCCCATTTAGATTTCTTCCCCGACAACTGCGGCTTGTTTAGTGCTGAGTACGGTGAACGTTTTCACCAGGACATTGCAACGATGGAGAAATGATACCAGGGAAACTGGTCCAATTCAATGTTGGCTGATTACAGTTGGACGCTCGCCAGAGATGATCCTAAGCAGATGTACAAGCGACGTTGGAAGTAGAAGCGGATTGTTTGGATTGGATTGTTTTACATCTGAGCGGCACTTTTTTGCACACCATGGGCTAAATGGCCAGGCCACAAGGACCCCGAAGGCTCAGAGAAGGTTGGGGAAGGGGACCCACTGGAACAGCTGTTGGGAGACAGATGGTAGCCTCCCGTCAAGGCCATCCAGCGTGTTCTTTAACGTGCACAGGGTATGGCTCTCCCGCACACAGGTCCCTGGCGCGCCACGGCTTAACGTCCCATCCGACGGACGGCGACCTTTTCAAGCCCATCGGTGTCCCCTACTGACCGTGGGCAAGGCGGGGAAATTTTGCGGAGATAAATCTCAACGCTGACCCAGCTGGGACTCGAACCTGGGAACTACAGATTACGAGCCTGGCGCGCTACCGACTGAGCCACCCCCGCCCCGGAAGTAGAAGCGGAATTTTACCGATAAATGCCATATATACGTATTACTCTATTATACAGGGTGTTTCAAAAAGGACACAACCCTAAATATAAGAGAGTTTGGGTTGGTTTATTTTACCTCTAAGCGGCACTATTTTGCACACCACGGGCTAAATGGCCAGGTCACATGGACCTCGAAGGCTCAGAGAATGTTGGGGAAGGGGGCCCACTGGAACAGCTGTTGGGAGACAGTTGGTAGCCTCCCGTCGAAACCATCCAGCGTGTTGTTTAATGTGCACAGAGTATGGCTCTCCCGTGCATGGGGCCACGGCTTAACATCCCATCTGACGAACGGCGGCCTTTCCAGGCCCATCAGTGTCCATTACTGACCGTGGCCAGGGCGGGGAATTTTTGCGGAGATAAATCTCAACGCTGACCCAGCTGGTATTCGAACCTGAAAACTACAGATTACGAGCCTGGCGCGCTACCGACTGAGCCACCCCTGCCCCGAAATATAAGAGAGTAGAGCTTACACGCATGTACATTTTATGCCATGGGTTGGGTTGTTTTACCTCTGAGCGGCACTTTTTTGCACAACATGGGCTAAATGGCCAGGTCTCAAGGACCCCGAAGACTCAGAGAAGGTTGGGGGAGGGGAACCACTGGAACAGCTGTTGGGAGACACATGGTAGCCTCCCGTCAAGGCCATCCAGCGTGTTCTTTAACGTGCACAGGGTATGTCTCTCCCGCACAAGGGGCCACGGCTTAAAGTCCCATTCGACGGACGGCGGCCTTTCCAAGCCCATCGGTGTCCCCTACTGACGGTGGGCAGGGCGAGGAATTTTTGCGGAGATAAATCTCAACGCTGACCCAGCTGGGACTCGAACCTTTGAACTACAGATTACGAGCCTGGCACGCTACCAACTGAGCCATCCCCATCCCGAAATATAAGAGAGTAGAACTTACGTGCATTTACATTTTATGCCATAATATTAGTCAGTTGACATTACTGTACTCCAGGTTAACAGTCTTTAGCAGTTGAAATGAATTTGTCACGCGCTAGTCTCACTCAAGAATTCATTCTTTTGTGTTGTGTCACCTATGTAGTTTTCCAAAAACGAACGTGTATTTATTGTTGAGACTTATTGTGCGTACAAATCTTACAAACGTGTGAGAGAGGAGTTTGAGTTGATATTTCCTGTCTGTAGTTCCGAACAAGTCGACAATATATCGTTTGATTGATAAATTTCGCGACACTGGGTCCGAACAAGTCGACAATATATCGTTTGATTGGTAAATTTCGTAACACTAGGGTTTCGGACACAGGATCGAAAGAGCCCACGCCGGCCATCACTGTTAACTGCCGAAGTTCTTTATGATGTATCTAAGCGTTTAACTCGCTCGTTCAGAAAATCTCTTAGAACGTTCTCTTCACAGTTTGAGCTGTCACCAGCTACTGTTTTCAGGTCTAGGAAGGAGTTAAAATTTCATGTCTACCGCATTGGTGTCGTCCACGAACTGAAAGAACCAGATCACGAAAAACGTTTACGGTACTGTCGTTGGTTTCGTTCTTTTGTTGATAAAAATGAAATTGAGGTGTGTTTGGGTTGGATTGGGTTGTTTTACCTCTGAGCGGCACTTTTTTGCACACCATGGTCTAAATGACCAGGTCACATGGAATCCCAAAGGTTCAGAGAAGGTTGGGGGAGGGGACCCACTAGAACAGCTGTTGAGAGACAGATGGTAGCCTCCCGTCAAGGCCATCCAGCGTATTCTTTAAAGTGCACAGGGTATGACTCTCCCGCACACGGGACCACGGCTTAACGTCACATCCGATGGACGGCGGCCTTTCCAAGCCCATCCATGTCCCCTACTGACCTTGTGTAGGGCGGGGAATTTTGCGGAGAAAAATCTCATCGCTGACCCAGCTTGGACTCGAACCTGGGAACTACAGATTACGAGCCTGGCGCGCTACCGACTGAACCACCCCGAATTGAGGTGTTAGACCGTGTCTATTTGAGTGACGAGGCTTGGTTTCACTTGAATGGGTATGTGAACAATCAAACAAGTCGGATATGGAGCAGTAAAATCCTCACACTTTTCACGAACGATCATTACACGCATGGAAAATTGGTGTTTGGTGTGCAATTTCCCGTCATAGTGCGATAGAGCCATTATTTTTTGACTCAACTGTAACCGGTGAAGCTTATCGTGATCTCATTGAACAGTTTATTGCACTATTGGATGTGAATGAACGAGACCGTTGGTTTCAACAAGATGGCGCTACTGCCCATACTGCAAGGGGCGGGGGTGGCTCAGTCGGTAACGCGCCAGGCTCGTAATCTGTATTTCCGAGGTCCGAGTCCCAGCTGGTTCAGGGTTGAGATTTATCTCCGCAAAATTCCCCGCCCTGCCCACGGTCAGTAGGGGACACCGATAGGCTTGGAAAGGCCGCCGTCCGTCGGATGGGATGTTAAGCCATGGACCCGTGTGCGGGAGAGACATAACCTGTGCATGTTAAAGAACACGCTGGATGGCCTTGGCGGGAGGCTACCATCTGTCTCCCAACAGCTGTTCCAGTGGGTCCCTTCCCCCAACCTTCTCTGAGCCTACGGAATCCATGTGACCTGACCATTTAGCCCATGGTGTGCAAAAAAGTGCCGCTCAGAGCTAAAACAACCCAACGCTAAAAAACACACTGGATGGCTTTGACGGGAGGCTACCATCTGTCTCCCAACAGCTATTCCAGTGGGTCCCCTCACCCAACCTTCTCTGAATCTTCGGAGTCCATGTGACCTAGCCATTTAGCCCATGGTGTGCAAAAAAGTGCCGCTCAGAGGTAAAACAACCCAACGATAAAGAACACACTGGATGGCTTTGACGGGAGGCTACCATCTGTCTCCCAACAGCTATTCCAGTGGGTCCCCTCACCCAACCTTCGGGGTCCATGTGACCTGGCCATTTAGCCCATGGTGTGCAAAAAAGTGCCGCTCAGAGGTAAAACAACCCAACGCCAAAGAACAGGCTGAATGGCCTTGACGTGAGGCTATCATCTGTATCCCAACAGCTGTTCCAGTGGGTCCCCTCCCCCAACCTTCTCTGAACCTTCTTGGTCCATGTGACCTTGGCCATTTAGCCCATGGTGTGCAAAAAACTGCCGCTCAGAGGTAAAACAACCCAACGCTAAAGAACACGCTGGATGGTCTTGACGGGAGGCTACCATCTGCCTCCCAACAGCTATTCCAGTGGGTCCCCTCCCCCAACCTTCTCTGAACCTTCGGCGTCCATGTGACCTGGCCATTTAGCCCATGGTGTGCAAAAAAGTGTCGCTCAGAGGTAAAAAAATCCAACGTTAAAGAACATGCTTGATGGCCTTGACGGGAGGCTAACATCTGTCTCCCAACAGCTGTTCCAGTGGGTCCCCTCCCCCAACCATCTCTCAGCCTTCGGGGTCCTTGTGATCTGGCCATTTAGCCCGTGGTGTGCAAAAAAGTGCCGCTCAGAAGTAAAACAACCCAACGTTAAAGAACACGCTGGATGGCCTTGACGGGAAGCTACCATCTGTCTCCCAACAGCTATTCCAGTGGGTCCCCTCCCTCAACCTTCTCTGAACCTTTGGGGTCCATGTGACCTGGCCATTTAGCCCATTGTGTGCAAAAAAGTGCTGCTCAGAGGTAAAACAACCCAACGCTAAAGAACACACTGGATGGCTTTGACGGGAGGCTACCATCTGTCTCCCAACAGCTATTCCAGTGGGTCCCCTCACCCAACCTTCTCTGAACCTTCGGGGTCCATGTGACCTAGCCATTTAGCCCATGGTTTGCAAAAAAGTGCCGATCAGAGGTAAAACAACCCAACGCTAAAGAACACACTGGATGGCTTTTACAGGAGGCTACCATCTGTCTCCCAACAGCTATTCCAGTGGGTCCCCTCTCCCAACCTTCTCTGAACCTTCGGGGTCCATGTGACCTGGCCATTTAGCCCATGGTGTACAAAAAAATTCCGCTCAGAAGTAAAAAAACAAACGCTAAAGAACAGGCTGTATTGCCTTGACGGGAGGCTACCATCTCTATCCCAACAGCTGTTCCAGTGGGCCCCTCCCCCAACCTTTTCTGAACCTTCGGGGTCCATGTGACCTTGGCGATTTAGCTCATGGTGTACAAAAAAGTTCCACTCAGAGGTAAAACAACCCAACGCTAAAGAACACGCTGGATGGTCTTGACGGGAGGCTACCATCTGTCTCCCAACAGCGATTCCAGTGGGTCCCCTCCCCAAACCTTCTCTGAAACTTCGGGGTCCATGTGACCTGGCCATTTAGCCCATGGTGTGCAAAAAAGTGCGGCTCAGAGGTAAAACAACCCAACGCTAAAGAACACATTGGATGGTCTTCACGGGAGGCTACCATCTGTTTCCCAACAGCTATTCCAGTGGCTCCCCTGCCCCAACCTTATCTGAACCTGCGGGGTCCATGTGACCTGGCCATTTAGCCCATG
This sequence comes from Ryuthela nishihirai, assembly GCA_038380435.1. Classification (NCBI taxonomy): domain Eukaryota; kingdom Metazoa; phylum Arthropoda; class Arachnida; order Araneae; family Heptathelidae; genus Ryuthela; species Ryuthela nishihirai. Next base: position 197,749 of record JAWZYU010000284.1, on the reverse strand, counting down.
GTGTGCAATAAAGTGCCGCTCAGTGGTGAAACATCCCAACGTTAAAGAACAAACTGGATGGCCTTGACGGGAGCCAACCATCTGTCTCCCAACAGCTATTCCAGTGGGTCCCCTCCCCCAACCTTCTCTGAACCTTCGGGGTCCATGTGACCTGGCCATTTACACCATGGTGTGCAAAAAAGTGCCGCTCAGGGTAAAACAACCCAACGTTAAACAACACGCTGGATGGCCTTGACGGGAGGCTACCATCTGTTTCCCAACAGCTATTCCAATGGGTCCCCTCCCCCAACCTTCTCTGAATCTTCGGGGTCCATGTGACCTGCCCATTTAGCCCATGGTGTGCAAAAAATTGCGGCTCAGAAGTAAAACAACCCAACGTTAAAGAACACGCTAGATGGCCTTGACGGGAGGCTACCATCTGTCTCCCAACAGCTATTCCAGTGGGTCCCCTCCCCCAACCTTTTCTGAACCTTCGGGGTCCATGTGACCTGGCCATTTAGTCCATGGTGTGCAAAAAAGTGCCGCTCAGAGGTAAAACAACCCAACGCTAAAGAACACATTGGATGGTCTTGACGGGAGGCTACCATCTGTTTCCCAACAGCTATTCCAGTGGGTCCCCTCCCCCAACCTTCTCTGAACCTGCGAGGTCCATGTGACCTGCCATTTAGCCCATGGTGTGCAATAAAGTGCCGCTCAGTGGTGATACATCCCAACGTTAAAGAACAAGCTGGATGGCCTAGACGGGAGGCTACCATCTGTCTCCCAACAGCTATTCCAGTGGGTCCCCTCCCCCAACCTTCTCTGAAACTTCGGGGTCCATGTGACCTGGCCATTTAGCCCATTGTATGCAAAAAAGTTCTGCTCAGAGGTAAAACAACCCAACGCTAAAGAACACACTGGATGGCTTTGACGGGAGGCTACCATCTGTCTCCCAACAGCTATTCCAGTGGGTCCCCTCACCCAACCTTCTCTGAAACTTCGGTGTCCATGTGACCTAGCCATTTAGCCCATGGTTTGCAAAAAAGTGCCGATCAGAGGTAAAACAACCCAACGCTAAAGAACACACTGGATGGCTTTTACAGGAGGCTACCATCTGTCTCCCAACAGCTATTCCAGTGGGTCCCCTCCCCCAACCTTCTCTGAACCTTCGGGGTCCATGTGACCTGGCCATTTAGCCCATGGTGTACAAAAAAGTTCCGCTCAGAAGTAAAAAAACCAAACGCTAAAGAACACGCTGGATTGCCTTGACGGGAGGCTACCATCTGTATCCCAACAGCTGTTCCAGTGGGTCCCCTCCCCCAACCTTTTCTGAACCTTCGGGGTCCATGTGACCTTGGCGATTTAGCACATGGTGTAAAAAAAAAGTGCCGCTCAGAGGTAAAACAACCCAACGCTAAAGAACACGCTGGATGGTCTTGACGGGAGGCTACCATCTGTCTCCCAACAGCGATTCCAGTGGGTCCCCTCCCCAAACCTTCTCTGAAACTTCGGGGTCCATGTGACCTGGCCATTTAGCCCATGGTGTGCAAAAAAGTGCCGCTCAGAAGTAAAACAACCCAACACTAAAGAACACATTGAATGGTCTTGACGGGAGGCTACCATCTGTTTCCCAACAGCTATTCCAGTGGGTCCCCTCCCCCAACCTTCTCTGAACCTGCGGGGTCCATGTGACCTGGCCATTTAGCCCATGGTATGCAATAAAGTGCCGCTCAGTGGTGAAACATCCCAACGTTAAAGAACAAGCTTGGTGGCCTTGACGGGAGGCTACAATCTGTCTCTCAACAGCTATTCCAGTGGGTCCCCTCCCCCAACCTTCTCTGAACCTTCGGGGTCCATGTGACCTGGCCATTTAGCCCATGGTGCGCAAAAAAGTGCCGCTCAGAGGTAAAACAATCAAACGTTAAAGAATAGGCTGGATGGCCTTGACGGGAGCCAACCATCTGTCTCCCAACAGCTATTCCATTGGGTCCCCTCCCCCAACCTTCTCTGAACCTTCGGGGTCCATGTGACCTGGCCATTTACACCATGGTGTGCAAAAAAGTGCCGCTCAGAGGTAAAACAACCCAACGTTAAAGAACACGCTGGATGGCCTTGACGGGAGGCTACCATCTGTCTCCCAACAGCTATTCCAGTGGGTCCCCTCCCCCACCTTCTCTGAACCTTCGGGGTCCATGTGACCTGGCCATTTAGGCCATTGTGTGCAAAAAAAGTGCCGCTCAGAGGTAAAACTACCCAACGCTAAAGAACACACTGGATGGCTTTGACGGGAGGCTACCATCTGTCTCCCAACAGCTATTCCAGTGGGTCCCCTCCCCCAACCTTCTCTGAAACTTCGGGGTTTATGTGACCTGGCCATTTAGCCCATGGTGTGCAAAAAAGTGCCACTCAGAGGTAAAACATCCCAACGCTAAAGAACACACTGGATGGTCTTGACGGGAGTCTACCACCTGTCTCCCAACAGCGATTCCAGTGGGTCCACTCCCCCAACCTTCTCTGAACCTTCGGGGTCCATGTGACCTGGCCATTTAGCCCATGGTGTGCAAAAAAGTGTCGCTCAGAGGTAAAACAATCCAACGTTAAAGAATACGCTGGATGGCCTTGACGGGAGGCAACCATCTGTCTCCCAACAGCTGTTCCAGTGGGTCCCCTCCCACAACCTTCTCTGAACCTTTGGGGTCCATGTGACCTGGCCATTTAGACCATGGTGTGCAAAAAACTGCCGCTCAGAGGTAAAACAACCCAACGCTAAAGAACACACTGGATGGTCTAGACGGGAGGCTACCATCTGTCTCCTAACAGCTGTTCCAGTGGGTCTCTTCCCCCAACCTTCTCTGAACCTTCGGCGTCCATGTGACCTGGCCATTTAGCCCATGGTGTGCAAAAAAGTGCCGCTCAGAGGTAAAACAACCCAACGTTAAAGAACATGCTTGATGGCCTTGACGGGAGGCTAACATCTGTCTCCCAACAGCTGTTCCAGTGGGTCCCCTCCCCCAACCTTCTCTGAAACTTCGGGGTCCGTGTGACCTGGCCATTTAGCCCATGGTGTGCAAACAAATGCCGCTCAGAGGTAAAACAACCCAACCCAATCCATCCATTCCGACAGACACTCTGTCTATATGAAAGAAACCTACGACAACCTAAACCAGCTGTTGAACTGTCTTCAATACAGCAAGTATGGCTGGCATCTCTGATGTGACTTGAAGGTAGTGGCTCTGTTGATGGGTCTACAGATGGAATATATGAAGTACTGCTGCTTCTTATGTGATTGGGACAGCCGAGCAAAGACTTTGCACTACGTAAAAAGAAACTTGCCTCAGAGGAAATCTCTGAAGGATGGAGAGAAGAATGTGGAACATTCAGCACTGGCAGAAACGCACAAAATCCTGCTACAGTCCTTACACATCAAACTCAGTGTGATGAAAACCTTCGTAAAAGCCATGAACTGGATTGCATCAGCTTTCAAGTTTTTGGGTGACAAATTCCCTCGACTCAGCGAAGCGAAATTTAAAGAGGAAATTTTTGTTGGTCCTGGGTTGGGTTGTTTTACCTCTGAGCGGCACTTTTTTGCAAACCACGGGCTAATGGCCAGGTCACAAGGACACCGAAGACTCAGAGAAGGTTGGGGGAGGGGACCCACTGGAACAGCTGTTGGGAGACAGATGGTAGCCTCCCGTCAAGGCCATCCAGCGTGTTCTTTAACGTTATGTTGTTTTACTTCTGAGCGGCACTTTTTTGCACACCATGGGCTAAATGGCCAGATCACAAGGACCCCGAAGGCTGCGAGAAGGTTGGGGGAGGGGACCCACTGGAACAGCTGTTGGGAGACAGATGGTATCCTCCCGTGAAGGCCATCCAGCATGTTCTTTAACGTTGGATTGTTTTACCTCTGAGTGGTACTTTTTTGAACACCATGGGGTAAATGGCCAGGTCACAAGGACCCCGAAGGCTCAGAGAAGGTTGGGGGAGGGGACCCACTGGAACAGCTGTTGGGAGACAGATGGTAGCCTCCCGTCAAGGCAATCCAGCGTGTTCTTTAACGTTGGGTTGTTTTACCTCTGAGCGGCACTTTTTTGCACACCATTGGCTAAATGGCCAGGTCACATGGACCTGGAAGGATCAGAGAAGGTTGGGGGAGGGGACCCACTGGAACAGTTGTTAGGAGACAGATAGTAGCCTCCCGTCAAAGCCATCCAGCGTGTTCTTTAATGTGCAAAGGGTATGGCTCTCTCCCGTACACGGGGCCACGGCTTAAAGTCCCATCCGACTGATGGCGGCCTTTCCAAGCCCATATGTGTCCCCTACTGACCGTGGGCAGGGTGGGGAATTTTTGCGGAGATAAATCTCAACGCTGACCCAGCTGAGACTCGAACCTGGGAACTACAGATTACGAGCCTGGCACGCTACCAACTGAGCCACCCCCATCCCGAAATAGAAAAGAGTAGAACTTACGTGCATTTACATTTTATGCCATAATATTAGTCAGTTGACATTACTGTACTCCAGGTTAACAGTCTTTAGCAGTTGAAATGAATTTGTCACGCGCTAGTCTCACTCAAGAATTCATTCTTTTGTGTTGTGTCACCTATGTAGTTTTCCAAAAACGAACGTGTATTTATTGTTGAGACTTATTGTGCGTACAAATCTTACAAACGTGTGAGAGAGGAGTTTGAGTTGATATTTCCTCATTCTACAATTTCCAACAAGTCGACAATATCTCGTTTGATTGATTAATTTCGCGACACTGGGTCTGTACAGGATCGAAAGTGCCCAGGCCGGCCATCACTGTTATCTGCCGAAGTTCTTGATGATGTGTCTCAGCGTTTAACTCGCTCACTCAGAAAATCTCTTAGAACGGTATCTTCACAGTTTGAGCTATCACCAGCTACTGTTTTCAGGGCTAGGAAGTAGTTAAAATTTCATGTCTACCGCATTGGTGTCGTCCACGAACTGAAAGAACCAGATCATGAAAAACGTTTACGGTACTGTCGTTGGTTTCGTTCTTTTGTTGATAAAAATGAAATTGAGGTGTGTTTGGGTTGGGTTGGGTTGTTTTACCTCTGAGCGGCACTTTTTTGCACACCATGGGCTAAATGGCCAGGTCAGATGGACCCCGAAGGCTCAGAGAAGGTTGGGGGAGGGGACTCAGTGGAAGAGCTGTTGGGAGACAGATGGTAACCTCCCGTCAAGGCCATCCAGCGTGTTCTTTAACGTGCACAGGGTATGGCTCTCCCACACACGGGGCCACAGCTTAACGTCCCAGCCGACGGACGGCGGCCTTTCCAAGCTCATCCGTGTTCCCTACTGACCTTGGGTAGGGCAGGGAATTTTGCGGAGAAAAATCTCAACGCTGACCCAGCTGGGACTCGAACCTGGGAACTACAGATTACGAGCCTGGCGCGCTACCGACTGAGCCACCACGAATTGAGGTGTTAGACCGTGTCTATTTCAGTGACGAGGCTTGGTTTCACTTGAATGGGTATGTGAACAATCAAACCAATCGAATATGGAGCAGTAAAATCCTCACACTTTTCACGAACGATCATTACACGCATGGAAAATTGGTGTTTGGTGTGCAATTTCCCGTCATCGTGCGATAGAGCCTTTATTTTTTGACTCAACTGTAACCGGTGAAGTTTATCGTGATCTCATTGAACAGTTTATTGCACTATTGGATGTGAATGAACGAGACCGTTGGTTTCAACAAGATGGCGCTACTGCCCATACTGCAAGGGGCGGGGGTGGCTCAGTCGGTAGCGCGCCAGGCTCGTAATCTGTAGTTCCGAGGTTCGAGTCCCAACTGGGTCAGCGTTGAGATTTATCTCCGCAAAATTCCCCGCCCTGCCCACGGTCAGTAGGGGACACCGATGGGCTTGGAAATGCCGCCGTCCGTCGGATGGGACGTTAAGCCGTGGCCCCGTGTGCGGGAGAGACATACCCTGTGCACATTAAAGAACACGCTGGATGGCCTTGACGGGAGGCTACCATCTGTCTCCCAACAGCTGTTACAGTGGGTCCCCTCCCTCAACCTTTTCTGAACCTTCGGGGTCCATGTGACCTTGGCCATTTAGCCCATGGTGTGCAAAAATGTGCCGCTCAGAGGTAACACAACCCAATGCTAAAGAACACACTGGATGGCTTTGACGGGAGGCTACCATTAGTCTCCCAACAGCTATTCCAGTGGGTCCCCTCACCCAACCTTCTCTGAGCCTTTGGGATCCATGTGACCTGACCATTTAGCTCATGGTGTGCAAAAAAGTGCCGCTCAGAGGGAAAACAACCCAACCCATGAAACGGGTACGAACCTGCATTCATGTTGCAGGAAATCACTTTCAACATCTGTTGTAAAGATACATATATTTCTAATATGCATCTTTTGAAATTTGTGTTTTTTGTAAAGTTTAAATAGAGAAATACATAGAGGGTTGCTTCCTTTGTGAAACACCATTTATAAGTAACTTTGTGACAAAAAATCGTAGCCAATTTTGCATTTTCATTGTCATATTCGTGTTCAGAACCTTGAAATATTTAAAAAATGGCTACTTTTATCTCAGAGGCACGATTTTATGAAAATTTGACACCCAGTATATTGAAATTTCAATGCTGCAAGATAATTCGTTGTGGGCAACAAGTTTAAATCGCATTTTTCAACAGTTTTAATTTATTCTCACGACATATTAATATTGAAACAACGTCTACGGATCTGGCAACATAACTGACGCATAGTTTCGAACAAACTGAAACTTGTTTCCAACACGAATCGCCTCAAGTGAAAGATTTTGCAGGATTAATCGCAAATATTTATTGCTACAAAAAGACAGAAATATCATACAATTAATTAACACCATCAATTACTTATAGATATTTTGATAAACTGTTCGCTATTCATTAAAAAAATGGTATATCTATAAAGATACAATTATTTATTTGAGTCATGAAATTTCCATTGCGAAGCTGGTTTAAGCATTTCAAATCATTGTACATGGAGACTAATCCTTTACTTGGGTCATCAAATTTCCATTGGAAAGCTGGTTTAAGTATTTCAAGTCATTGTACTTGTGTCTTTATTTGAGTCATCAAAATTCCATTGGAAAGCTGGTTTAAGCATTTCAAATCATTGTACATGGAGAAAAATTCTTTATTTGAGTCATCAATTTTACATTGGAAAGCTGGTTTGAGCATTTCAAATCTTTGTACATGTAGACAAATTCTTTATTTCAGTCATGAACTTTCCGTTGGAAACCAGGTTTAAGCATTTCAAATCAATGTACATGGAGACAAATTCCTTATTTTTGTCATCAAATTTCCATTGGAGAGCTGGTTTAAGCATTTCAAATCATTGTACATGGACAAAAATTCTTTATTTCATTCATCAAATTTCCATTGGAAAGCTGGTTTGAGCATTTCACATCTTTGTACATGTAGACAAATTCTATATTTCAGTCATGAACTTTCCGTTGGAAACCAGGTTTAAGCATTTCAAATCATTGTACATGGAGGCAAATTCTTTATTTTTGTCATCAAATTTCCATTGGAGAGCTGGTTTAAGCATTTCAAATCATTGTACGTGGAGAAAAATTCTTTATTTGAGTCATCAAATTTCCATTGGAAAGCTGGTTTGAGCATTTCAAATCTTTGTACATGTAGACAAATTCTGTATTTGAGTCATGAACTTTCCGTTGGAAACCAGGTTTAAGCATTTCAAATCATTGTACATGGAGACAAATTCTTTATTTGAGTCATCAAAATTCCATTGGAAAGCTGGTTTAAGTATTTCAAGTCATTGTACATGGAGACAAATTCTTTATTTGAGTCATCAAAATTCCATTGGAAAGCTGGTTTAATCAATCAAATCATTGTACATGGAGAAAAATTCTTTATTTCAGTCATCAATTTTCCATTGGAAAGCTTGTTTGAGCATTTCAAATCATTATACATGGAGACAAATTCTTTTTTTTTGAGTCATCAAATTTCCATTGGACAGCTGGTTTAAGCATTTCAAATCATTGTACATGGAGAAAAATTCTTTATTTGAGTCATCAAATTTCCATTGGAAAGCTGGTTTGAGCATTTCAAATCTTTGTACATGTAGACAAATTCTGTATTTGAGTCATGAACTTTCCGTTGGAAACCAGGTTTAAGCATTTCAAATCATTGTACATGGAGACTAATCCTTTACTTGGATCATCAAATTTCCATTGGAAAGCTGGTTAAGTATTTCAAGTCATTGTACATGGGGACAAATTCTTTATTTGAGTCATCAAAATTCCATTGGAAAGCTAGTTTAAGCATTTCAAATCATTGTACATGCAGAAAAATTCTTTATTTGAGTCATCAATTTTACATTGGAAAGCTGGTTTGAGCATTTCAAATCTTTGTACATGTAGACAAATTCTTTATTTGAGTCATGAACTTTCCGTTGGAAACCAGGTTTAAGGATTTCAAATCATTGTACATGAAGACAAATTCTTTATTTTTGTCATCAAATTTCCATTCGAGAGCTGGTTTAAGCATTTCAAATCATTGTACATGGAGAAAAATTCTTTATTTGAGTCATCAAATTTCCATTGGAAAGCTGGTTTGAGCATTTCAAATCTTTTTACATGTAGACAAATTCTGTATTTGAGTCATGAACTTTCCGTTGGAAACCAGGTTTAAGCATTTCAAATCATTGTACATGGAGAAAAATTCTTTATTTGAGTCATCAAATTTCCATTGGAAAGCTGGTTTAAGTATTTCAAATCATTGTACATGGAGACAAATTCTTTATTTGTGTCATCAAAATTCCATTGGAAAGCTGGTTTAATCATTTCAAATCATTGTACATGGAGACAAATTCTGTACTTCAGTCATCAATTTTCCATTGGAAAGCTGGTTTGAGCATTTCAAATCATTATACATGGAGACAAATTCTTTACTTGACACATTAAATTTCCGTTGGAAAGCTGGTTTAAGTATTTCAAGTCATTGTACATGGAGACAAATTCTTTATTTGAGTCATCAAATTTCCATTGGAAAACTAGTTTGAGCATTTCAAATCTTTGTACATATAGAAAAATTCTGTATTTGAGTCATGAACTTTCCGTTGGAAACCAGGTTTAAGCATTTCAAATCATTGTACATGGAGAAAAATTCTTTATTTGAGTCATCAAATTTCCATTGGAAAGCTGGTTTAAGTATTTCAAGTCATTGTACATGGAGACAAATTCTTTATTTGAGTCATCAAAATTCCATTGGAAAGCTGGTTTAATCATTTCAAATCAATGTACATGGAGAAAAATTCTTTATTTCAGTCATCAATTTTCCATTGGAAAGCTGGTTTGAGCATTTCAAATCATTATACATGGAGACAAATTCTTTACTTGACTCATTAAATTTCCGTTGGAAAGCTGGTTTAAGTATTTCAAGTCATTGTACATGGAGAAAAATTCTTTATTTGAGTCATCAAATTTCCATTGGAAAGCTGGTTTGAGCATTTCAAATCTTTGTACATGTAGACAAATTCTGTATTTGAGTCATGAACTTTCCGTTGGAAACCAGGTTTAAGCATTTCAAATCATTGTACATGGAGACAAATTCTTTATTTGAGTCATCAAAATTCCATTGGAAAGCTGGTTTAAGTATTTCAAGTCATTGTACATGGAGACAAATTCTTTATTTGAGTCATCAAAATTCCATTGGAAAGCTGGTTTAATCAATCAAATCATTGTACATGGAGAAAAATTCTTTATTTCAGTCATCAATTTTCCATTGGAAAGCTTGTTTGAGCATTTCAAATCATTATACATGGAGACAAATTCTTTTTTTTTGAGTCATTAAATTTCCATTGGAAACCAGGTTTAAGCATTTTAAATCATTGTACATGGAGACAAATTCTTTATTTTTGTCATCAAATTTCCATTGGACAGCTGGTTTAAGCATTTCAAATCATTGTACATGGAGAAAAATTCTTTATTTGAGTCATCAAATTTAGCTGGTTTGAGCATTTCAAATCTTTGTACATGTAGACAAATTCTGTATTTGAGTCATGAACTTTCCGTTGGAAACCAGGTTTAAGCATTTCAAATCATTGTACATGGAGACTAATCCTTTACTTGGATCATCAAATTTCCATTGGAAAGCTGGTTAAGTATTTCAAGTCATTGTACATGGGGACAAATTCTTTATTTGAGTCATCAAAATTCCATTGGAAAGCTAGTTTAAGCATTTCAAATCATTGTACATGCAGAAAAATTCTTTATTTGAGTCATCAATTTTACATTGGAAAGCTGGTTTGAGCATTTCAAATCTTTGTACATGTAGACAAATTCTTTATTTGAGTCATGAACTTTCCGTTGGAAACCAGGTTTAAGGATTTCAAATCATTGTACATGAAGACAAATTCTTTATTTTTGTCATCAAATTTCCATTCGAGAGCTGGTTTAAGCATTTCAAATCATTGTACATGGAGAAAAATTCTTTATTTGAGTCATCAAATTTCCATTGGAAAGCTGGTTTGAGCATTTCAAATCTTTGTATATGTAGACAAATTCTGTATTTGAGTCATGAACTTTCCGTTGGAAACCAGGTTTAAGCATTTCAAATCATTGTACATGGAGAAAAATTCTTTATTTGAGTCATCAAATTTCCATTGGAAAGCTGGTTTAAGTATTTCAAATCATTGTACATGGAGACAAATTCTTTATTTGAGTCATCAAAATTCCATTGGAAAGCTGGTTTAATCATTTCAAATCATTGTACATGGAGACAAATTCTGTACTTCAGTCATCAATTTTCCATTGGAAAGCTGGTTTGAGCATTTCAAATCATTATACATGGAGACAAATTCTTTACTTGACTCATTAAATTTCCGTTGGAAAGCTGGTTTAAGTATTTCAAGTCATTGTACATGGAGACAAATTCTTTATTTGAGTCATCAAATTTCCATTGGAAAACTAGTTTGAGCATTTCAAATCTTTGTACATATAGAAAAATTCTGTATTTCAGTCATGAACTTTCCGTTGGAAACCAGGTTTAAGCATTTCAAATCATTGTACATGGAGAAAAATTCTTTATTTGAGTCATCAAATTTCCATTGGAAAGCTGGTTTAAGTATTTCAAGTCATTGTACATGGAGACAAATTCTTTATTTGAGTCATCAAAATTCCATTGGAAAGCTGGTTTAATCATTTCAAATCAATGTACATGGAGAAAAATTCTTTATTTCAGTCATCAATTTTCCATTGGAAAGCTGGTTTGAGCATTTCAAATCATTATACATGGAGACAAATTCTTTACTTGAGTCATTAAATTTCCATTGGAAAGCTGGTTTAAGTATTTCAAGTCATTGTACATGGAGACAAATTCTTTATTTGAGTCATCAAAATTCCATTGGAAAGCTGGTTTAAGTATTTCAAGTCATTGTACATGGAGACAAATTCTTTATTTGAGTCATCAAAATTCCATTGGAAAGCTGGTTTAATCATTTCAAATCAATGTACATGGAGAAAAATTCTTTATTTCAGTCATCAATTTTCCATTGGAAAGCTGGTTTGAGCATTTCAAATCATTATACATGGAGACAAATTCTTTACTTGAGTCATTAAATTTCCATTGGAAAGCTGGTTTAAGTATTTCAAGTCATTGTACATGGAGACAAATTCTTTATTTGAGTCATCAAAATTCCATTGGAAAGCTAGTTTAATCATTTCAAATCAATGTACATGAAGAAAAATTCTTTATTTCAGTCATCAATTTTCCATTGGAAAGCTGGTTTGAGCATTTCAAATCATTATACATGGAGACAAATTCTTTTTTTTGAGTCATCAAATTTCCATTGGAAACCAGGTTTAAGCATTTTAAATCATTGTACATGGAGTCAAATTCTTTATTTTTGTCATCAAATTTCCATTGGAGAGCTGGTTTAAGCATTTCAAATCATTGTACATGGAGAAAAATTCTTTATTTGAGTCATCAAATTTCCATTGGAAAGCTGGTTTGAGCATTTCAAATCTTTCTACATGTAGACAAATTCTGTATTTGAGTCATGAACTTTCCGTTGGAAACCAGGTTTAAGCATTTCAAATCATTGTACATGGAGCGAAATTCTTTATTTGAGTAATCAAATTTCTATTGGTAAGCTGGTTTAAGTATTTCAAGTCATTGTACATGGAGACAAATACTTTATTTTTGTCATCAAATTTCCATTGGAGAGCTGGTTTAAGTATTTCAAATCATTGTACATGGAGAAAAATTCTTTATTTGAGTCATCAAATTTCCATTGGAAAGCTGGTTTGAGCATTTCAAATCTTTGTACATGTAGAAAAATTCTGTATTTGAGTCATGAACTTTCCGTTGGAAACCAGGTTTAAGCATTTCAAATCATTGTACATGGAGAAAAATTCTTTATTTGAGTCATCAAATTTCCATTGGAAAGCTGGTTTAAGTATTTCAAGTCATTGTACATGGAGACAAATTCTTTATTTGAGTCATCAAAATTCCATTGGAAAGCTGGTTTAATCGTTTCAAATCATTGTACATGGAGAAAAATTCTTTATTTCAGTCATCAATTTTCCATTGGAAAGCTGGTTTGAGCATTTCAAATCATTATACATGGAGACAAATTCTTTACTTGAGTCATTAAATTTCCATTGGAAAGCTGGTTTAAGTATTTCAAGTCATTGTACATGGAGACAAATTCTTTATTTGAGTCATCAAAATTCCATTGGAAAGCTGGTTTAATCATTTCAAATCATTGTACATGGAGACAAATTCTTTACTTTAGTCATCAATTTTCCATTGGAAAACTGGTTTAAGCATTTCAAATCATTATACATGGAGACAAATTCTTTTTTTTGAGTCATCAAATTTCCATTGGAAACCAGGTTTAAGCATTTTAAATCATTGTACATGGAGACAAATTCTTTATTTTTGTCATCAAATTTCCATTGGAGAGCTGGTTTAAGCATTTCAAATCATTGTACATGGAGAAAAATTCTTTATTTGAGTCATCAAATTTCCATTGGAATACTGGTTTGAGCATTTCAAATCTTTGTACATGTAGACAAATTCTGCATTTGAGTCATGAACTTTCCGTTGGAAACCAGGTTTAAGCATTTCAAATCATTGTACATGGAGACAATTTCTTTATTTGAGTCATCAAATTTCCTTTGGAAAGCTGGTTTAAGTATTTCAAGTCATTGTACATGGAGACAAATTCTTTATTTGAGTCATCAAAATTCCATTGGAAAGCTGGTTTAATCATTTCAAATCATTGTACATGGAGAAAAATTCTTTACTTCAGTCATCAATTTTCCATTGGAAACCTGGTTTGAGCATTTCAAATCATTATACATGGAGACAATTTCTTTACTTGAGTCATCAAATTTCCATTGGAAAGCTGGTTTAAGTATTTCAAGTCATTGTACATGGAGACAAATTCTTTATTTGAGTCATCAATATTCCATTGGAAAGCTGGTTTAATCATTTCAAATCATTGTACATGGAGAAAAATTCTTTATTTCAGTCATCAATTTTCCATTGGAAAGCTGGTTTTAGCATTTCAAATCATTATACATGGAGACAAATTCTTTTTTTGAGTCATCAAATTTCCATTGGAAACCAGGTTTAAGCATTTTAAATCATTGTACATGTAGACAGATTCTGTATTTGAGTCATGAACTTTCCGTTGGAAACCAGGTTTAAGCATTTCAAATCATTGTACATGGAGACAAATTCTTTATTTGAGTCATGAACTTTCCGTTGGAAACCAGGTTTAAGCATTTCAAATCATTGTACATGGAGACAAATTCTTTATTTTTGTCATCAAATTTCCATTGGAGAGCTGGTTTAAGCATTTCAAATCATTGTACATGGAGAAAAATTATTTATTTGAGTCATCAAATTTCCATTGGAAAGCTGGTTTGAGCATTTCAAATCTTTGTACATGTAGACAAATTCTTTATTTGAGTCATGAACTTTCCGTTGGAAACCAGGTTTAAGCATTTCAAATCATTGTACATGGAGAAAAATTATTTATTTGAGTCATCAAATTTCCATTGGAAAGCTGGTTTGAGCATTTAAAATCTTTGTACATGTAGACAAATTCTTTATTTTTGTCATCAAATTTCCATTGGAGAGCTGGTTTAAGCATTTCAAATCATTGTACATGGAGAAAAATTATTTATTTTTGTCATCAAATTTCCATTGGAGAGCTGGTTTAAGCATTTCAAATCATTGTACATGGAGAAAAATTATTTATTTGAGTCATCAAATTTCCATTGGAAAGCTAGTTTGAGCATTTCAAATCTTTGTACATGTAGACAAATTCTTTATTTGAGTCATGAACTTTCCGTTAGAAACCAGGTTTAAGCATTTCAAATCATTGTACATGGAGACAAATTCTTTATTTCAGTCATCAATTTTCCATTGGAAAGCTGGTTTGAGCATTTCAAATCATTGTACATGGAGAAAAATTCTTTATTTGAGTCATCAATTTTCCATTTGAAAGCTCGTTTAAGCATTTCAAATCATTGTATATGGAGACAAATTCTTTTTTTTTTTTGAGTCATCAAATTTCCATTGGAAACTAGGTTTAAGCATTTTAATCATTGTACATGGAGACAAATTCTTTATTTTTGTCATCAAATTTCCAGTGGAAAGCTGGTATATACATTTCAAATCATTATACCTCGATACTAATCCTTTATTTGGGTCATCAAATTTCCATTGGAAAGCTGGTTTAAGTATTTCAAGTCGTTGTACATGGAGACAAATTCTTTATTTGAGTCAGCAAAATTCCATTGGAAAGCTGGTTTAAGCATTTCAAATCATTGTACATGGAGAAAAATTCTTTATTTGAGTCATCAAATTTCAATTGGAAAGCTGGTTTAAGTATTTCAAGTCATTGTACATGCAGACAAATTCTTTATTTGAGTCATCAAAATTCCATTGGAAAGCTGGTTTAAGCATTTCAAATCATTGTACATGGAGAAAAATTATTTACTTGAGTCATCAATTTTTCCATTGAAAAGCTGGTTTCAGCATTTCAAATCATTATACATGGAGACAAATTCTTTTTTTGAGTCATCAAATTTCCATTGGAAACAAGGTTTAAGCATTTTAAATCATTGTACGTGGAGACAAATTCTTTATTTTTGTCATCAAATTTCCATTGGAGAGCGGGTTTAAGCATTTCAAATCGTTGTACATGGAAAAAAATTCTTAATTTTTTACATGAAATTTCCATTCGAAAGCTGGTTTAAGCATTTCAAATCATTGTACATGGAGAAAAATTCTTCATTTGAGTCATCAATTTTCCATTGGAAAGCTCGTTTAAGCATTTCAAATCATTGTATATGGAGAAAAAATCTTTTTTTTGAGTCATCAAATTTCCATTGGAAACCAGGTTTAAACATTTTAAATCATTGTACATGGAGACAAATTCTTTATTTTTGTCATCAAATTTCCATTGGAAAGCTGGTTTAAGCATTTCAAATCATTGTACATAGAGACAAATTCTTTTTTCGAGTCATCAAATTTCCGTTGGAAAGCTGGTTTAAGCATTTCAAATCATTTCCCGTGGAGACAAATTATTTAATAATCATCAGCTTTCCATCGAATGTTCAATTTGACCTCTTGAACTCTCCATTGTTCATGGAGCTGGTGGCACAATGGGCTAAATGGCCAAGTCAAAAGGAACCCGAAGAGTCAGGGATGATTGGGAGAAAGTACCATGTGGAACAGCAGGTAGGAGATAGGTGGTAGCCTCCAAGGTCAAAGCCATCCATCGTGTTCTTTAACGTGCACAGGGTATGGTTTTCACAGACACGGAACCACGGTTTGACGTCCCACCCGGGGCTAAATGGGGCTAAATGGCCAGGTCACAAGGACCCCGATTGCTCAGAGAAGGTTGGAGGAGGGGATCCACTGGAACAACTGTTGGGAGACATATGGTAGCCTCCCGTCAAGGCCATCCAGCGTGTTCTTTAACATTGGGTTGTTTTACCTCTGAGCTGCACTTTTTTGCACACCATGGGCTAAATGGCCAGGTCGCATGGACCCCGAAGGCTCAGAGAAGGTTGGGGGAGGGGACCCACTGGAACAGCTGTTGGGAGACAGATGGTAGCCTCTCGTCAAGGCCATCCAGCGTGTTCTTTAACGTTGGGTTGTTTTACCTCTGAGCGGCACATTTTTTGCATACAATGAGCTAAATGGCCAGGTCACAAGGACCCCGAAGGCTCAGAGAAGGTTGGAAGAGGGGACCCATTGGAACAACTGTTGGGAGACAGATGGTAGCCTCCCGTCAAGGCCATCCATTGTGTTCTTTAACGTGCACAGGGTATGGCTCTCCCGCACAAGGGGTCACGGCATAACGTCCCATCCGACGGACGGCGGCCTTTCCAAGCCCATCGGTGTCACCTACTGACCGTAGGCAGGGCATGGAGTTTTGTGGAGAAAAATCTCAACGGTGACCCAGATGGAACTCGAACCTGGCAACTGCAGTTTACGAGCTTGGTGCGATACCGACTGTGCAACCGCCCCCACCAAGCCGGATCTGAGGGAACGAGGAGCCATCACCCCGACAACTTTGAGAATTCTATTAAGGATGATAGAGGCAGGATACGACGAGTTTTTAATGCGTTTTTTAAAAAATTTGCTAAAAATATCTGAAACGGATGAAGAACAGTGCAGTCGCTCAAAAAAGTATCCAAACACTATGGTTGATTACATAATTCAGAAAAAATATCTGCCAACGATTTTTTTAGAAATTAGTAATCTGGCAATCTTCGCGTTACTTAACGCGAAGATTGTAAGATCACTAATTTCTAAAAAACAGTTGCCAGATATTTTTTCTGAATTCTGTGTGTTCGAATATTTATTTGTGCGACTGTACGTACATACAAAAGTTGCCAGATCACTAAGTTTAAAAGATCATCGTTGCTAGATATTTTTTCTGAATTCTGTAATCAACCATAGTGTTCGGATATTTTTTTGAGCGACTGTACACGAAAGTTGCCAGATCAATGATTTCTAAAAAAAATCGTTGCCAGATATTTTTTCTGAATTCTGTAATCAACCATAGTGTTCGGATACCTTTTTCAGCGACTGTACACGAAAGTTGCCAGATCAATAATTTCTAAAAAAAATCGCTGCCAGATATTTTTTCTGAATTCTTTAATCAACCATAGTGTTCGGATATTTATTTGAGCGACTGTGCACGAAGGTTGCCAGATCACTAATTTCTAAAAAAATCGTTGCCAGATATTTTTTGTGAATTCTGCAATCAACCATAGTGTTCGGATATTTATTTGAGCGACTGTACACGAAGGTTGCCAGATCACTAATTTCTAAAAAAATCGTTGCCAGATATTTTTTGTGAATTCTGTAATCAACCATAGTGTTCGGATATTTATTTAAGCGACTGTACAGGAAGGTTGCCAGATGATTAATTTCTAAAAAAATCGTTGCCAGATATTTTTTGTGAATTCTGCAATCAACCATAGTGTTCGGATATTTATTTGAGCGACTGTACACGAAAGTTGCCAAACCACTAATTTCTAAAAAAATCGTTGCCAGATATTTTTTTCTGAATTCTGCAATCAACCATAGTGTTCGGATATTTATTTGAGCGACTGTACACGAAAGCTGCCAAACCACTAATTTCTAAAAAAATCGTTGCCAGATATTTTTTCTGAATTCTGTAATCAACCATAGTGTTCGGATATCTTTTTCAGCGACTGTACACGAAGGTTGCCAGATCACTAATTTCTAAAGAATATCATTGCCAGATATTTTTTTCTGAATTCTGTAATCAACCATAGTGTTCGGATATTTTTTGAGCGACTGTACACGAAAGTTGCCAGATCAATAATTTCTAAAAAAAAATCGTTGCCAGATATTTTTTTCTGAATTCTGTAATCAACCATAGTGTTCGGATATTTATTTGAGCGACTGTACACGAAGGTTGCCAGGTCAATAATTTCTAAAAGAAATCGTTTCCAGATATTGTTTCCGAATTCTGTAATCAACCGTAGTGTTCGTATACTCTTTTGAACGACTGTACACTGTAACGGAAAGCCAGTGTCTTTCCCCCCTTTAAACCCGTCCCCCCGAATAATTTTAATAACTGAACAATCTCGATAAAATAATAATTAATTTTTTTTTGTCCAGGGAGTGAGGAGATCGAATACTTCAAAATCATCTCTTCCTTGCACTTCTGATCGCTTTCTTTTAGAATGTGAAGTGATGCTAAAAAATTCATTCTCATCCTCTGTCGCTAGGCAACAGAAGAGCAAGAGCTCTTGGAGGCTGAACCAATCTCCCGTCTCTTTACGAGAGTCAACAATGAGGCCAGCAGTGCAATGAGGCAGTAGATTCTGTGAATGGTTAACGTCATCCGTTGCTGACGTCACGACAGCTTCCTGCCGGCATTCGACACTAAATATAGCTCCCAGCGTGAAGACGGTATCATGTGGCCCCGTTGCCCCTGGTAACGGGATTCTCTCCTGCTCTTCCAATCCCTGAATCAAGCTGTTCTTGGTTAACGGTGGCCAATGGCAGATGCTTGTGAAGTGCAAGGCGCATGGTTGCCATGGGAAATCAAATATAACAAGACAACGGATAATTTTTATCTCTGGAGGAGGAACACTGATGGCGATGAATTATGGTGGATTATGGGAAACTAGAGATTCAAATGCAGATGGAATCGCTTCTTCGTTAACAAGTTCCCGAATTTGTTCAAAATGACAGTTTTTTAATCTAGAAATTTCTTTTTTCTTTTGCTCTGTAGTTGGGTTGTTTTACCTCTGAGCGGCACTTTTTTGCACACCATGGGCTAAATGGCCAGGTCACAAGGACCCCGAAGGCTCAGAGGAGGTTGGGGGAGAGGACTCACTGGAACAGCTGTTGCGAGACAGATGGTAGCCTCCCGTCATGGCCATCCAGAGTGTTCTTCAACATTGGGTTGTTTTACCTCTGAGTGGCAATTTTTTGCACAAAATGGGCTAAATGGCCAGGTCACAAGGACCCAAAGGCTCAGAGAAGGTTGGGAGAGGGGACCCACTGGAACAGCTGTTGGGAAACAGATAGTAGCCTCCTGTCAAGACCACCCAGCGTGTTCTTTGACGTGCACAGGGTATGGCACATTTTTGCACACAATGGGCTAAATGGCCAGGTCACAAGGACCCAGAAGGCTCAGAGAAATTGTTCCAAGCCTTACCAACTCTCACACACGACTTAGTGTTATTATAGAGAGCTTTCATTATGTTAACTAACTTGTCTGGTATACCATATGATCTCACAATCAACCACAAATTATGACGATCAACAGAGTCGAAAACCTTTTTGAAATCAACAAAGCTAGCAACCAAAGGTTTCGGAAACTCTAAACATTTCTCAAGAATCTGCTTTAGTGAAAATATCTGATCTGCGCATCCTCTACCACTTCTGAATCCACATTGCTCATCACGCAATTGACTGTCAACCAGATTCTTAATTATATTAAGCACAATCATGGAAAGAACTTTACCTGGAACAGAGAGTAGGCTAATAGCCCTATAGTTATCACAAGAACTGCGATCACCTTTTTTGAAAATAGGGATAACAATACCTCTGGTAAATCCTTAGGATCCATAGCTTTATCATAAAATATATTCAGAATTTCAGTCATCCAAGTGGTAACCTAAACATTTCCAGCTTTAAGCATTTCTGTAGTAATTTCGTCTACCCCTGGGGATTTATGAAGTTTATACCCCTGGGGATTTATGAAGTGTAAGTTTAGAAATAGCCAAAATAACTTCAGATTGTGTTATAGGGCCAACATTAAAGCAACTAATGCATCTATCATCATTGCAAACAATGGGAATAGAATTAACGCATTGTTTAGAATATCACTGAAATGCTCAGCCCACCTAGCCATGACAGAATCCTCACCTTCTATAACCTTACCTTGTTTATCTTTCAATCCCTGTATACCTGTCCGTTTTCTACCACACAAAACATTAACTGTCTGGTACAGCTCTCTGCTGTTGTGCTGTCTAAATGCTTCCTCGGCTTTGTCAGCCAAACCATCAAGCCAAAGATTCTTATCAGTAGCTAACTGATCTTTTACACGTTTATTAAGTTTCCTGTAATGCTTTCTATTATGACTAGTAGGGTATTGATTAAGGGCATTCCTGCAGTTCTTTCTTTCTGAAATAAGCTCAAGTGCCTTATCACTCAGATAATTCTGTCTCTTCTGCTCCTTTTTTCCTAAAAGAGTACTGTTAGTGTTCAAAAAAGCCTGTTTAAAATGATCCCATTCTTCCTCAACTTCAGTAGTAAGCATACCATGACTGTCATAATGACTAAGTAACCTATCATGGTAAGCTTTGGCTATAACTGGGTCTTTCAGAGCTCCAGTATTAAAAGCAAATATTTTAACCCTAGCACACCACTTTTTAAGTTTAAATTGCAAGACACTTTTAACCAGGTAATGGTCAGATCCAATTTCAGCTCCCGTATATGCCCTGGTATTTCTAACAGAACTAGCCCATATGCTGTTAATTAATATATAATCAATCATATTCCTATGCAGCCCATCAGGTGAAACCCATGTGTACTTATGTATGTCGCGATGTTTGTAATAAATGTTAGTTATTCTGAAACCATTGAGTTTACTTACCTGTAGGAGATGTTGCCCATTGCCATTGCAGCTACCAATACCAAAAGGGCCAATCACCCATCTCCAAAGGTCAGAGTCAGTACCAACTTTGGCATTGAAGTCACCAAGAACAAGGGTAATATCTCCTTTCTTGACCGAATTCAAAATATCCTGAAGTTGTTCATAAAACCTATCCTTCTCATCCTCATCGGCATCCTCAGTGGGGGCATAACAGCAGATAACATTCAAGTCTTTAACGCTTGTCTGAAATTTTGCTGTAAGAAACCTTTCATTAATGCACTCATATCCTAGAAGAGCATCACTAGCGTATCTGCTGAGAAGCAGACCCACGCCTTGGTGATGCTTATTGTCGTCCCTACCTGAAAAGAGAAATTTAAGATTATTTTTAAGAATTATATCTGTCCATCTGGTCTCTTGCAAGCCGAGAATATCTAAATTATAATGGTGGAATTCTTGTGTGAGGACATCAAGAGAAAAAGCTCTGTGCAGAGTCCTCACATTCCAACTACCTATGGAGAGAAAATGGTTAGTGGGATGTTTAAAGAAACGATGTTTATTGAGAGAGGGAATGCCGACAATATCAAACAGCCCACTAATCGCAGAAATGGGGCAAAGACCCGTTCCCCCACTACTAAAATCCGAAGCCATCTACACTGGAAGACTTCCTCCAATGTAGAATTGATGATGCCAATAGAAGCAAAGAGTTCAGGTGCCTGCGATGACCTCTGCTCGGGATTATCCACCAGCTGATAAACATATCTTGTGAATCTATTCACTTGGGGCTGTCAACCCACAAACAAACAGAAAACAGAGCGTAAGATTTTCCCTCTACAGAAGCCCACCAGTGCAGCAAAATCAGGATCCATAATCAAGCTCAAAGCCATATATCTGTCCAGTCCAGTGGGTTTATATGGTCAGCACCAGGACCCTGTGTGGTTGACCACTCCTCAGCAGGGTAGGAAAAAAAGAAAAGTAGCCATAGTTGTCCAGATCAGTAGGACACACTAATCTGCAGCCCTCCCCTTCCGTTCACTTCCACAAGAGAGTATCTCTTTTGAAAGGTACTAACGGTCTGCACCACGAGAAGGCGGGGTCGGAGATTAGGTGCTAGGCCTCGCCGGTTCTATGCATCATCACAGGGGATTGGTGCATAGCTCTCCTTCCAGTGACTACCTAGCTACCATTTACAGATCTCCTCTACATACCAATAATTGTTCTCTTAACTACCTCTACGTACTAATAATTGTCCTCTTAATTTCCTCTGCACACTAATAATTATCCTCTTAATTTCTTCTACATACTAAAAATTGTCCTCTTAATTTCCTTTACATACTAATAATTGTCCTCTTAATTTCCTCTACATACCAATAATTGTTCACTTAATTTCCTCTACATACCAATAATTGTTCTCTTAACTACCTCTACATAATAATAATTGTCCCCTTAATTTCCTCTACATACCAATAATTGTCCTCTTAATTTCCTCTACATACAAATAATTGTCCCCTTAATTTCCTCTACATAATAATAATTGTCCTCTTAATTTCCTCTACATACCAATAATTGTTCTCTTAACTACCTCTACGTACTAATAATTGTCCTCTTAATTTCCTCTACATACCAATAATTTTTCAATTAATTTCCTCTACATACTAAAAATTGTCCTCTTAATTTCCTCTACATACTAATAATTGTCCTGTTAATTTCCTCTACATACTAATAATTGTCCTGTTAATTTCCTCTACATACCAATAATTTTCCCCTTAATTTCCTCTACATACCAATAATTGTCCTCTTAATTTCCTCTACATACCAATAATTGTCCCCTTAATTTCCTCTACATAACAATAATTGTCCCCTTAATTTCCCCTACATACCAATAATTGTCCCCTTAATTTCCTCTACATAATAAAAATTGTCCTCTTAATTTCCTCTACATACCAATAATTGTTCTCTTAACTACCTCTACGTACTAATAATTGTCCCCTTAATTTCCTCTACATACCAATAATTTTCCCCTTAATATCCTTTACATACCAATAATTGTCCTCTTAATTTCCTCTACATACCAATAATTGTCCCCTTAATTTCCTCTGCATACCAAAAATTGTCCCCTCAATTTCCTCTACATACCAATAATTGTCCTCTTAATTTCCTCTACATGCCAATAATTGCCCCCTTAATTTCCTCTACATACCAATAATTTTCCCCTTAATTTCCTCTACCTACCAATAATTGTCCTCTTAATTTCCTCTACATACCAATAATTGTCCCCTTAATTTCCTCTACATACCAATAATTATCCCCTTAATTTCCTCTAAAAAATAATAATTGTCCTCTTAATTTCCTCTGCATACCAATAATTGTTCTCTTAACTACCTCTACGTACTAATAATTGTCCTCTTAATTTCCTCTACATACTGATAATTGTCCTCTTAATTTCCTCTACATACCAATAATTGTTCAATTAATTTCCTCTACATACTAATAATTGTCCTCTTAATTTCCTCTACATACTAATAATTGTCCTCTTAGTTTTCTCTACATACCAATAATTGTTCACTTAATTTCCTCTACATACCAATAAATGTCCTCTTAATTTCCTCTACATACCAATAATTGTTCAATTAATTTCCTCTACATACTAATAATTATCCTCTTAATTTCTTCTACATACTAAAAATTGTCCTCTTAATTTCCTTTACATACTAATAATTGTCCCCTTAATTTCCTCTACATACCAATAATTGTTCACTTAATTTCCTCTACATACCAATAATTGTTCTCTTAACTACCTCTACATAATAATAATTGTCCCCTTAATTTCCTCTACATACTAATAATTGTCCTCTTAATTTCCTCTACATACCAATAATTGTTCAATTAATTTCCTCTACATACTAATGATTGTCCTCTTAATTTCCTCTACATACCAATAATTGTTCAATTAATTTCCTCTACATACTAATAATTGTCCTCTTAATATCCTCTATATACCAATAATTGTTGACTTAATTTCCTCTACATTCCAATAACTGTACTGTTAATTTCTTCTGAATAACACTACTTGTCCTCTTAATTTCATCTTCATTCAAAAAATTTTCGTCTCAATTTCCTCTACATACCAAGAGTTGTCCTCCGTCCGATGGGACGTTAAGCCGAGGCGCAGTGTGCATTAGAGCCATACCCTGTGCACGTAAAAAAACACGCTGGATGGCCTTGACGGCAGGCTACCATCTGTCTCCCAACACCTATTCCAATGAGTCCCCTCCCCCAACCTTCTCTGAGACTTCGGGGTCCTTATGACCTGGCCATTTAGCCCATTGTGTGAAAAAAAGTGCCGCTCAGAGGTAAAACAACCCAACCCCGCTGGGACTCGAACCTGGAAACTACAGATTAGGAGCCTGGCAAACTACCGGCTGAGCCACCCACATACTCTATTCTGTTATAGCTTCTCCTCTCCTTACCAGACCTGGGGTGGGGGTGGCTCAGTCGGTAGCGCGCCAGGCTCGTAATCTGTAGTTCCCAGGTTCGAGTCCCAGCTGCGTCAGTGTTGAGATTTATCTCCGCAAAATTCCACGCCTTGCCCACGGTCAGTAGGAGACACCGATGGGCTTGGAAAGGCCGCCGTCCGTCGGATGGGACGTTAAGCCGTGGCCCCGTGTGCGGGAGAGCCATGCCCAGTGCACGTTAAAGAACACGCTGGATGGCCTTGACGGGAGGCTACCATCTGTCTCCCAAAAGCTTGTTCCAGTGGGTCCCCTCCCCCAACCTTCTCTGAGCCTTCGGGGTCCATGTGACCAGGCCATTTAGCCCATGGTGTGCAAAAATTGCCACTCAGAGGTAAAACAACCCTTACCAGACCCAATTTTTTATATCTGTAATCTTTACCTAGCAAAAATTCATTTTCTCTATATTCATTTCTCTTACACTTATTAAAATTTAAACTTCTATATTCGTTTTATATTTCAATTTGGTTTCTCTTTCCTAAAAAAAATAGGGGCGGGGGTGGCTCAGTCGGTAGCGCGTCATGCTCGTAATCTGTGGTTCTCAAGTTCGAGTCCCAGCTGGGTCAGCGTTGAGATTTATCTCCGCAAAATTCCCTGCCCGCGGTCAGTAAAGGACACCGATGGGCTTGGAGAGGCCGCCGTCCGTCGGATGGGACGTTAAGCCGTGGCCCCGTGTGCTGGAAAGCCATACCCTGTGCACGTTAAAGAACACGCTGGATGGCCTTGACGGGAGGCTACCATCTGTCTCCCAATAGCTGTTCCAGTGGGTCCCCTCCCCTAACCTTCCCTGAACCTTCAGGGTACTTGTGACCTGGCCATTTAGCCCATTGTGTGCAAAAAAGTGCCGTTCAGAGGTAAAACAACCCAACCCTAAAAAAACCTTCTCTCTTTCAATTCTCCGCTATTTCTTCTTCCTATCCAAAATAGATTACTTTCTACTCTTTTTCTCCCAAGACAAAAAAATTCTCTTCTTCTTTCCCTCTTCTTCGTCTGACCAAAATAAAATGGCCTGTTCCTCGTTGTTCCTTTCTGAAATCTATTCTTAACTTTTGGATTTGAAATCCCTTATTTCTTTACAAAATCCTTTTTTCGACTTCGATTCTTTTCTCCTATATCTGTCCAATATCCATTCTTGTGAAACAGATCCTGTTCCTCTTCGCATTGCAAAAATACATCCACTCAGCTTGAGAATTTGCTTAAGGAAAATAATTCCAAAATCAATTTAAGAAAAAAAAAACTGTTTCTCTTCCCGCTTGTTGTACAGTCGCTCAAAAAATATCCGAACATTATGGTTGATTACAGAATTCAGAAAAATTATCTGCCAACGATTTTTTTTAGAAATAAGTGATCTGGCAACCTTCGTGTTACGTAACACGAAGGAAAATTAGTCATCTGGCAACCTTCGTGTTACGTAACACGAAGATTGCCAGATGACTAATTTCTAAAAGAAGTTGCCAGATATTTTTTATGAATTCTGTAATCAACCATAATGTTCGGATATTTATTTGAGTGACTGTACACGAAGGTTGCCAGATCACTAATTTCTAAAAAGAATCGTTACCGGATGATTTTTCTGAATTCTGTAATCAACCATAGTGTTCGAATATTATTTGAGTGACTGTACTCGAAGGTTGCCAGATTACTAATTTCTAAAAAAAACATCGTTACCGGATGTTTTTTCTGAATTCTGTAATCACTCATAGTGTTCGGATATTTATTTGAGCGACTGTACACGAAGGTTGCCAGATCACTAATTTCTAAAAAGAATCGTTGCCAGATATTTTTTCCTGAAATCTGTGATCAACCATAGTGTTCGGATATTTATTTGAGCGACTGTACACTAAGTTTACCAGATAACTAATTTCTAAAAAAATCGTTGCCAGATATTTTTTCTGAATTCTCTAATCAACCATATGGTTCGGATATTTTTTGAGCGACTGTAGTAATTTCATTTTTTTATTTTTCCCAAATAAATCTATAACTTCAGTTTCCCATCCACCGCAAATTCCTTGAAAATATCTATTATGAAAATATCTCCTTTCTCTTAAGAAAATTCTTTATTGTCTCCTCAGTTTTAAAAAACTTTATTTCTTCCCAAAAATCTATTCTTCTCGTTTTTTTAATTTTCCACCTTCAAAAATCTATTCTTTTGTTTGGTATTTCCCACAGCAATTTATTTTTTAGCTTTCCCAGCCCAATTCTTAACTCCATTATTTTAGTTTCTTCTTCTTTTTCATGCAAAATTCAATATTAATTCCAATTTGATTTCCTTAAATTTTCTAAATTCTCTTTCTTTACTTCACTTCGTTTGGCTTCCCTTTACCCATCCTTTCACAAAATCTCTTTTTTGCTTCACTTCGCTTCTCTTCCTTTTACCGATGCTTTTAGATAATCTCTTCCTTTGCTTCAATTCGATTGCCTTCCGTTTACTTATCATTTTACAAACTCTCTTCCTTTGATTCATTTGCCTTTCCTTTACCCATTCTTTCGCAAAATCTCTTCCTTTACTTCACTTACCTTCCCTTTACTCATTCTTTCAAAAAATCTCTTCCTTTAGTTCGCTTCGCTTGTAATTCCTTTTCCCATCCTTTCACAAAAACTCTTCCTTTACTTCACTTGTCTTCGATTTACTCATCTTT
Source organism: Ryuthela nishihirai (assembly GCA_038380435.1). NCBI lineage: Eukaryota > Metazoa > Arthropoda > Arachnida > Araneae > Heptathelidae > Ryuthela > Ryuthela nishihirai. The sequence goes on along the minus strand of JAWZYU010000284.1, from coordinate 170,963 downwards.
TACCAAAATCTGTCCCTTTCCTTGATTTGCCTTAACTTTATTCATCTTTTAACAAAATCTCTTCCTTTACGTCACTTCCCTTCTCTTTACTCATCTTTTACCAAAATCTGTTCCTTTTCTTCATTTGCCTTAACTTTATTCATCTCTTAACAAAATCTCTTCTTTTACGTCACTTCCCTTCGCTTTACTCATCTTTTAACAAAATATGTTCCTTTTCTTCATTTGCCTTCCCATTACCCATCCTTTCACAAAATCTCTTCCTTTACTTCGCTTTTATTCCCTTCTCCGATCCTTTCACAAAATCGCTTCCTTTACTTCCCTTGCTTTCGATTTACTCATCTTTTACCAAAATCTGTTCATTTCCTTCATTTGCCTTAACTTTATTCATCTTTTAACAAAATCTCTTCCATTACGTCACTTCCCTTCGCATTGCTCATCTTTTACCAAAATCTGTTCCTTTCCTTCATTTGCCTTCCCTTTACCCATCCTTTCACAAAATATCTTCCTTTACGTCACTTCCCTTCGCTTTATTCATCTTTTAACACAATCTGTTCCTTTTCTTCATTTGACTTAACTTCATTCATCTTTTAACAAAATCTCTTTCTTTACGTCACTTCCCTTCGATTTACTCATCTTTTAACACACTCTGTTCCTTTTCTTCATTTGCCTTAACTTTATTCATCTTTTAACAAAATCTCTTCCTTTACGTCATTTCCCTTCGCTTTACTCATCTTTTACCAAAATCTGTTCCTTTCCTTCATTTGCCTTACTTTATTCATCTTTTAACAAAATCTCTTCCTCTACGTCACTTCCCTTCACTTTACTCATCTTTTAGCAAAATATGTTCCTTTTCTTCATTTGCCTTCCCATTACCCATCCTTTCACAAAATCTCTTCCTTTACTTCGCTTTTATTCCCTTCTCCGATCCTTTCACAAAATCGCTTCCTTTACTTCACTTGCCTTCGATTTACTCATCTTTTACCAAAATCTGTTCATTTCCTTCATTTGCCTTAACTTTATTCATCTTTTAACAAAATCTCTTCCTTTACGTCACTTCCCTTCGCTTTACTCATCTTTTAACAAAATCTGTTCCTTTCCTTCATTTACCTACCCATCACCCATCCTTTCACAAAATCTCTTTCTTTACTTCACTTACCTTCGATTTACTCAACTTTTAACAAAATCTCTTCCTTTACTTCCCTTTCTTTAACTTTACTCACCTTTTAAGAAAATATCTTCCTTTACTTCACTTGCCTTTCCTTTTCCCATTCTTTCGCAAAATCTTTTCCTTTACTTCACTTACCTTCCCTTTACTCATCTTTTAACAAAATCTGTTCCTTTTCTTCATTTGCCTTCCCTTTACCAATCCTTTCACAAAATCTCTTCCTTTACTTCACTTTTTTTTGTTTTTCCCTTTATCGAAATACATTCTCCCCCCCACCTTTGCTTTGCCTCGTCCCCGAGTGGTTAGCGCGCTTGGCTACTGATCTAAGGGACCTGGGTTCGAGCCCCGGGTAAGGCATGGACGTTTGTGTTGTTTTTCTGCTGACGTCCTGCCATCTTCTCAGACCTTCTACTATGGCATATAAACTGACAGGTCCTGTCAGAACTCTGCGGCAAGCAGCTGCTTGAGGAGGTATTTATTACTTTTATTATTGGATAAAATCCCAAGGACCTCCCCCCAAACACATCATCATTTGGTTATCTTCGCTCTGCCTGTTCGATTTTAAAATTCTACTCCTTTTAATAGTTTGCAAACTTTTTGTTTATTTATGAAAGAAAATGTAATAATCCCAAATAACCCTAAAAGGATAAATTTCCCAATTATTATCTTTTTCAATATACTAAACGGGAATATACAGGCAATGAACAGAAAAATTGAAATATCCTCATCTTATGTCAATGGCGAATCAAACACTCCATAATTGGTTAAATAAATTTTTATGGAACACATCACTGTAGATAAATATAAGATATCAATTAACATGTCTAAATTTCAAATTTTGAACAATATCCTTTCGTTACTTAAAGAAATATAGAATTTTGAATATTAAATAATAGACATGTCCATCATACGAATTTACGTCGAAAGTTAAATAAAACTGTTTAAAAAAAATAAGTATTATTTCAAACGTTTTTTAAAAAATGTATTACTTCAAACCATTTAAAAATAAATATATATCAAACCATTTAAATAATAAGTATTATTTGAAACCATTTGAAAATAAGTATTATTTCAAATCATTTAAAAAATAAGTATTATTTGAAACCATTTAAAAAATAGGTATTATTTCGAACCATTTTAAAAATAAGTGTTATTTCAAACCATTTAAAAAATTAAGTATTATTTGAAACCATTTGAAAATAAGTGTTATTTCATACCATTTAAAAATAAATGTTATTTCACACAAATTTTAAAATAAGTATTAGTTCAAATCATTTAAAAAATATGTATTATTTCAAACCATTTAAAAAAAGTATTATTTTAAACCATTTAAATAATAAGTATTATTTAAAACCATTTAAAATAAGTATTATTTCAAACCATTAAAAAATAAGCATTATTTTAAACCATTTAAAAAATAAGTGTTGTTTCGAACCATTTAAAAATAGGTGTTATTTCAAACCATTTAAAAATAAGTATTATTTGAAACCATTTAAAAATAAGTGTTGTTTCGAACCATTTAAAAAATAGGTATTATTTCAAACCATTTAAAAATAAGAATTATTTCAAAAAAGTTAAAAAATAAGTATTATTTGAAACCATTAAAAATAAGTATTGTTTCGAACCATTTAAAAATAAGTGTTATTTCAAACCATAAAAAATGAGTATTTTTTCAAACCATTTCAAAAATAAGTATTATTTCAAATCATTTAAAAAATTAGTGCTATTTCACACCATTTAAAGAAAATAAGTGTTATTTCAAACAATTTAAAAAATAATCGTTATTTCAAACCATTTAAAAAATAAGCGTTATTTCAAACCATTTTAAAAAACAAGTATTACTTCAAATCACTTAAAAATAAGTATTATTTCAAACCATTTAAAAAATAAATATTTCTTCAAATCATTTAAAAATAAGTATTATTTCAAACCATTTAAAAAAATAAGTGTTGCATCAAACCGTTTAAAAATAAGTGCTATTTTAAACCATTTAAAAAATAAGTATTATTTCAAACCATTTTAAAAAATAAGTATTATTTTAAACCATTTGAAAATATGCATTATTTCAAACCATTTAAAAAATAAGTATTATTTCAAACCATTTCAAAAGATAAGTATTATTTCAAACCATTTAAAAATAAGTATTGTTTCGAATCATTTAAAAAATAAATGTTGTTTCAAACCATTTTAAAAAAATAAGTGTTATTTCTAACCATTTAAAAAGGAAGTATTTTTCAAACCATTTAAAAATAAGTATTATTTCAAAACAATAAAAAATAAGTATAATTTCAAACCATTTAAAAAATAAAGTGTTATTTCAAACCATTTAAAAAATAAGTATTACTTCAAACCATTTAAAAAATAAGTGTTATTTCAAACCATTTAAAAATAAGTATTTTTTTCAAACCATTTAAAAACTAAATAAGTGTTATTTCAAACCATTTAAAAATAAGTATTTTTTTCAAACCATTTAAAAAATAAATATTATTTTAAACCATTTAAAAAATAAGAATTATTTCAAACATTAAAAATAACTATTATTTTAAACCATTTTAAAAATAAGTATTATTCAAACCATTTAAAAATAAGAATTATTTCAAAGCATTAAAAATAAGTATTATTTTAAACCATTTTAAAAATAAGCATTTTTTCAAACCATTTAAAAAATAAGTATTATTTCACACCATTTTAAAAAATAAGTATTATTTGAAACCATTCAAAAAGTAACAGAAAAAATTTAGTAAATTTGATGTGATCCAAATTGTGAAGTAACAGAAAAAATTTAGTTAATTTGATGTGATCCAAATTGTGAAGTAACAGAAAAAATATGTAAATTTGAAGTGATCCAAATTGAGAACTAACAGAAAAAAAATATAAATTTGATATGATCCAAATTGAGAACTAACAGAAAAAAATATGCAAATTTCATTGTAATCCAAATTGAGAAGTAACAGAAAAAAAATTGTAAATTTGATGTGATCCAAAATTGAGAAATAACAGAAAAATGTATATGTAAAATTGATGTGATCCAAATTGAGAACTAACAGAAAAAAATATGTAAATTTGTTGTGATCCAAAATTGAGAAATAACAGAAAAATTATGTAAATTTCATTGTAATCCAAATTGAGAACTAACAGAAAAAAAAATATATGTAAATCTGATGTGAACCAAATTGGGAACTAAGAGAAAAAATATGTAATTTGAGGTAATCCAAAATTGAGAACTGACAGAAAAAATACGTAAATTTCATGTGATCGAAATTGAGAACTAAAACAAAAAATGTAAATTTGATATGATCCAATGTGAGAACTAACAGAAAGAAATTATTTAAATTTGGTGTGATTCAAATTGAGAATTAACAGAAAAAATATGTAATTTTCATGTGATCCAAAATTGAAATCTAACAGAAAAAATATGTGAATTTGACGTCATCCAATTTGAGAATTAACAGAAAAAATATATGTAAAATTGATATGATCCAAATTTAGAACTAACAGAAAAAAAATGTAATTTTCATGTGATCCGAAATTTAGAACTAACAGGAAAAATATGTAATTTTCTTGTGGTCCAAAATTGAAATCTAACAGAAAAAAAATATGCAGATTTGATGTGATCCAAATTGAGAACTAACAGAAATAATAAACCTGATGGTGTTCCAAATTGTGAGCGGTGAAATTTAGTGAACAACAAATTGCAGTGAAATAATACAGCAGTGTTAAAATAAGTTTTGTTCCGTAACTATTTGATTCCGATACTTGAAGGATGGAAATAAAAACAGTAAGAAATGGAACCAAGATGGCTGCAAGAAATAGAACAACTTCACTAATTCAGGAAAATTTTCCTTCGGTTACTTCCACTGCCAGATCCCGATGCTTTAATGATGGAAATAAAAACAGCAACAAATGGAACCAAGATGGCTTCCAGGAATAGAACGACTCGAAACCTTCGCCGTGCAAACGATTGTTTAAAATTCACGCTAACGCATTCTGTAACCTTTTAGCGTTGCCAGTTCCATTCGGTCTGGGTCCAAAAGGGCATAGCAAATCCGTGTGTTGCAACTCAAAAAGAAATAATCAACTAAAGAAGAAAATTTATGAGTTGTTGGCGAACAAGTCTGAAAGTTTCTTCGCAGCGCAAAGCACAATGCCGCCGCCGTTGTATGTGGGTCACGTAACGTCACATGCCCGTCGGCACAGCGCCACGCCGAAAGTCAAAACCACCAGCACTGGTTTTATTCGGCTTTTCCGATTCCGAGCACGTCGAACCTTCCACAAACGCCATTAAGATTCAGTTGATGTATTCCCGCCTAATTCCTTTCCCTTCCTGTCGCTTTTATTTGTGTCGTGACGGCCGACGCCATGATGCACGTGACGAGAAACCAAGCGAGTCGGCTACTCCCATGAGCAAATGCTATTGATTGGTTTGCGCGTGAGACAGCAGAGTTACGTGGCTGAGGCCACGTTCCAGTAGAGGTATGACGCCTTCAGAAGACGGCCGAATGCCGAGAATGTTTCTTTATTTTTGAAACATTACAAGTTTCTGCATTTTCGCTGGTCGTGGTAATCTTTTTGGTTCTTTTAGATGCGATAAGGTTCGAGAACAGCAATTTAACTTCCTTGAAACACTTTTCATTTTGGGATATCAATTCACACATTAGTTTCTTACATTTTCTTCCTTACAAAATATATTTAATGATTAAAGTACAACACGAAGCAGTTGCCTTCCCAAGTAACTAAAATCAAGACTTTCGATTTTAATAGAATTTAATTCTTATATTTTTTAAACCACACAAACGAGGGTTGGATCTCAATAAATTGCTAACATTGCATGTAACAAGTTATTAAAATACATTAACACGATTAAAAATTTAGAATGTTATAAGGTGTTTCTTCTCTTAGATGCAATTTCGTATTTCGTTCGACAACCTTCCATTCATATGGAGACGAAAATTCTTATTTCAACTCACAACCTACGATACATATAATAAAAAAAAATACCCCCTCAAGTAGCTGCTTGCCACAGAGGTCTGACAGGAGCCTGTCAGTTTATATGCCACAGTAGAAGATCTGAGAGGATGGCAGGACCTCATCAGAAAACAACACGAACATCCATGCCTTACTCCGTGCTCGAACCCAGGTCCCGTAGATCAGTAGCCAAGCGCGCTAACCACTCTGCCACGGGACAGCACCATACATAAGGAGACAAAATTTTTATTTCATCTGACAAACTTCCATTAATAGGGAGATTAAAATTCTTATTTCATCCGACAAACTTCCATTAATATGTAGACGAAAATTCTTATTTCATCCCACAATTTTCCATTCATTTGGAGACGAAATTGTTATTTCATCCCGCAACATTCCTTTCATATGAAAAAGAAAAATTCTTATTTCCTGCAATTCCATTCATATGGGGACGAAAATTCTTACTTCATCTGATAACCTTTCATTCATATGGGGGGAAATTCTTATTTCATCTGAACCTTTCATTCATATGGAAAAGAAAATTCTTATTTCATCTGAACCTTTCATTCATATGGAAAAGGAAATTCTTATTTCATCTGAACCTTTCATTCATATGGAAAAGGAATATTCTTATTTCACCTGAACCTTTCATTCATATGGAAAGGGAAATTCTTATTTCATCTGAACCTTTCATTCATATGGAAAAGGAAATTCTTATTTCATCTGAACCTTTCATTCATATGGAAAAGGAATATTCTTATTTCATCTGAACCTTTCATTCATATGGAAAGGGAAATTCTTATTTCATCTGAACCTTTCATTCATATGGAAAAGGAAATTCTTATTTCATCTGAACCTTTCATTCATACGGAAAAGGAAATTCTTATTTCATCTGAACCTTTCATTCATATGGAAAAGGAATATTCTTATTTCATCTGAACCTTTCGTTCATATGGAAAATGAAATTCTTATTTCATCTGAACCTTTCATTCATATGGAAAAGGAATATTCTTATTTCATCTGAACCTTTCATTCACATGGAAAGGGAAATTCTTATTTCATCTGAACCTTTCATTCATATGGAAAAGGAAATTCTTATTTCATCTGAACCTTTCATTCATATGGAAAGGGAAATTCTTATTTCATCTCACAATTTCCCATTCATATAGAGACGAAAATTCTTATTTCATGCGACAAAATTTCATTCATATTGAAACAAATATTCTTATTTCCTCTGCTGAACCTCCATTCATATGGAGGAGAAAATTCTTATTTCATACTACGATCCATTCATATGGAGACGAAAATTTTTATTTTACCTCGAGAACTTTCCATCGACTATCGGGGGAAATCAGAATTTTTTTACCGATGAGAATGTTTTTCAAAAACTACTCCCGCTCGGCAGGTGGCGTTGGGGTTGCGCTTCGTTCTTTGGGCATGCGCAATGATAACGAAGGTAATCTGTGTGGTTTGCCAAATGTCAAGTTCGAGTTTATTAAGTGTTACAAATTTAAACATATCTTCTAAATATGTTTGTGATGCATTTTGTGGGTTTTTTTTTATTTATTTAATATCATGGTCGTGTCGTCATTAGGGGCCATAGGGACCAGACCTTACCAACGTTTCCAAATATATTTATCTTAACTTAAATTTTGGTTTCATCTGAATTCAAATTTTTATTTTATCTTAATTTAAATATTCATTTTAACCTAATTCAAATTTAAATTTTTTGGTAATTTAAATTAAATTTTATATTAATTTAAATTTAAATATAATGCTGATTTGAATTCTAAATTAAAACGAATAATAAAAATCCTTAATCCATTTTTTTTTTCAAAAGCGTTTTTCTGGTAAGTATTTATTTATTGGCGCTTTTCAAATATTGCAGCAATTTGCTGGTTGTCACAAAGTTTACTGTCTGAAAGCCTAATCACTACTTTCTCTGTGTGCTCAATACCCGAAAGATAAGAGTCCAGTTTTATTTCAAAATATAAATCTTAATAGAACGTAACTATTAAATCATCTTTGATTCGTTAAATCATTTCGTAACTATTAAATCATCTTTGATTCGTAGGTATTATTTGATTTCAGAAACAGTAAAACATCTTGGTGATATTACAAACTACGAGAGTTGTAAATTTCTACAACGAATACGAAACTACGGCATCTTCGTTGCCAAGAGATTTATAATCGATCCAACAACACGGTTACGGTTGATACTGACTCACTGAAGGCGCCAAAGTAAGTTGTTTGCAATATATTTTAGCATTATAAAGTATAGATATTTATTTATTCCCAAATATTTGGATTTTTTTCTTAATATTTACTTTGTCGCCTATAAATGTAATTTTGCTGATATTTCTGATATCATTAAACCTAGCTTAAGTTAATATTTTAAAATCTTACCTGAATATCATGATTCCGATTCGTTCACCGTAAGGGGGCGGCTAGTAATTATTGTGTCAAATGAATACTAGGATATACTCCATCGACAGGAAAGATTAAAATGATATTCTATAAATAAATACCCCCGCAAGCAGCTGCTTGCCACAGAGTTCTGACAGGAGCCTGTCAGTTTACATGTCATAGTAGAAGGTCTGAGAGGATGGCAGGACCTCAGCAGAAAAACGACACAAACAGCCATGCCTTACCCGGGACTCGAACCCAGGTCCCTTAGATCAGTAGCCAAGCGCGCTAACCACTCGGCCATGGGACGGCTACCTATTCTATACGGAATGAAATTTTATAATTTATTTTTTTTTAAATCCTTTTTTTGTTCCGGATCTGACATGGGGCTTAAATTATACAAAGTCACGTGTTCACACTCCCCCTGGGTCTAAGGGATCAAATTGTTTTCGCCAATAAAACTACATGACGTTCACATTCCACCACCAAAATTTCAAATTTCTGTCCTAAATACATCGTCTGTAATATCAGTTTAAAATTTTGAAATTATAAATATTTTCCACCGTCAGAGGGCGTAATTTGGGATATTCGGAAAGTGCAAATCGTATTTTTTAATCAATAACTATCAATACACAAAAAAATTCTGATTTATCGAGATTGGAAAAAAATGTTTGATATCTTTAAAAAGTTCGATGTCCACCAAACGGACAAGACAGACGAAAGTGAACACGAAATCTCTGTTTGATTTCAAAAAGAGATAAAAACGAAAAAATACATTTTTAATGAGTAATGAATTGAAAAAACAAAGCTATGTTTTTTAGGAAATAAGAAAATTTCTTCATTAAAAGGGGGTTGGGTTGTTTTACTCTGAGCGGCACTTTTTTGCACACAATGGGTTAAATGGCCAGGTCACAAGGACCCCGAAGGCTCATAGAAGGTTGGGGGAGGGGACACAATGGAACAGCTGTTGGATGACAGACACTAGCCTCGTGTAAAGGCCATTCAGTGTGTTCTTTAACGTTGGGTTGTTTTACCTCTGAGCGGCACTTTTTTTGCCCACCATGGGCTAAATGGCCAGGTCACATGGACCCCGAAGGTTGGGGGAGGGGACCCACTGGAACAGCTGTTGGGAGACAGATGGTAGCCTCGTGTTAAGGTCATTCAGTGTGTTCTTTAACGTTGGGCTGTTTTACCTCTGATCGGCACTTTTTTTCTACACCATGGGCGAAATGACCAGGTCACAAGGACCCCGAAGGCTCAGAGAAGGTTGGAAGAGGGGACCCACTGGAACAGCTGTTAGGAGACAGATGGTAGGCTCGTGTCAAGGCCATTCAGTGTGTTCTTTAACGTTGGGTTGTTTTACCTCTGATCGGCACCTTTTTTCCACACCATGGGCTAAATGACCAGGTCACAAGGACCCCGAAGGCACAGAGAAGGTTGGGGGAGGGGACCCACTGGAACAGCTGTTGGGAGACAGATGGTAGCCTCCTGTCAAGGCCATCCAGTGTGTTCTTTAACGTTGGGTTGTTTTACCTCTGATCGGCACTTTTTTTCCACACGATGGGCTAAATGACCAGGTCACAAGGACCCCGAAGGCTCAGAGAAGGTTGTGGGAGGTGACCCAATGGAACAGCTGTTGGGAGACAGATGGTAGCCTCCTGTAAATGCCATTCAGTGTGTTCTTTAACGTTGGATTGTTTTACCTCTGATCGGCACTTTTTTTCCACACGATGGGCTAAATGACCAGGTCACAAGGACCCCGAAGGCTCAGAGAAGGTTGTGGGAGGTGACCCAATGGAACAGCTGTTGGGAGACAGATGGTAGCCTCCTGTAAATGCCATTCAGTGTGTTCTTTAACGTTGGGTTGTTTTACCTCTGATCGGCACTTTTTTTTCACACCATGGGCTAAATGACCAGGTCACAAGGACCCCGAAGGCTCAGAGAAGGTTGTGGGAGGTGACCCACTGGAACAGCTGTTGGGAGACAGATGGTAGCCTCCTGTCAAGGCCATTCAGTGTGTTCTTTAACGTTGGGTTGTTTTACCTCTGATCGGCACTTTTTTACACACCATGGGCTAAATGACCAGGTCACAAGGACCCCGAAGGCTCAGAGAAGGTTGTGGGAGGTGACCCAATGGAACAGCTGTTGGGAGACAGATGGTAGCCTCCTGTCAAGGCCATTCAGTGTGTTCTTTAACGTTGGGTTGTTTTACCTCTGATCGGCACTTTATTTCCACACCATCGGCTAAATGGCCAGGTCACAAGGACCCCGAAGGCTCAGAGAAGGTTGGGGGAGGGGACCCACTGGAACAGCTGTTGGAGACTGATGGTAGCCTCCCGTCAAGATCATCCAGCGTGTTCTTTAACGTGCACAGGGTATGGCTCTCCCGCACACGGGTCCACGGCTTAACGTGTCATCTGACGGGCGGCGGCCTTTCCAAGTCCGTCGGTGTCCCCTACTGAATAAGAATCGTCAAATACAAAATTATTATTGCATCAATGGGCGTTCCTCTGGCAACCGTTTAACGTTAATAGCTGTTTCATATAGATCAGCGTTGTCCAACTATCTGTAATCCACCTTAAAATTTTTCGTCGACCTATATTACTTTACTTGATATGACATCTTCAACTTACTCATTCTATAAAGTTCACAAAACATTCTTAAGCCGATCGGCAAACTTCTGATACCTTTTAAGAGCGGTGCGGCGTCATCAAACAAATGTTTTTTTGAAACTGCAGTAATAAGAAGCATCTAAAACAACACGAATTGGGCGGGGATGGTTCAGTCGGTAGCGCGCCAGGCTCGCAATCCGTAGTTCCCAGGTTCGAGTCCCAGCTGGGTCAGCGTTGAGATTTATCTCCGCAAAAATTCCCCGCCCTGGTCACGGTCAGTAGGGGACACCGATGGGCTTGAAAAGGCCGCCGTCCGTCGAATGGGACGTTAAGCCGTGGCCGCGTGTGCAGGAGAGCCATACCCTGTGCACGTTAAAGAACACGCTGGATGGCCTTGACGGGAGGCTACCATCTGTCTCCCAACAGCTGTTCCAGTGGGTCCCCTCCCCCAACCTTCTCTGAGTCTTCAGGGTCCTTGTGACCTGGCCATTTAGCCCAAGGTGTGCAAAAAAGTGCCGCTCAGAGGTAAAACAACCCAACAACAAGAATCGCTCTCACTGCGCATGGGTATGGCGTGCGTTGTCTAATGTTTCACTGTATTGTGCACCAGGAGACATTGTGTGACATTTCGCTGAGACAAAACGACGTAATTGAAAAGGTTGTCAAAATTACCAATTTAATTCGTGGCGGAAATCGTTCTCTTACACACAGAAAATTTAAAGCTTTTGTGAACGTTGTTGGGTTGTTTTACCTCTGAGCGGCACATTTTTGCACACCATGGCTAAATGGCCAGGTCACATGGACCCCGAAGGCTCAGAGAAGGTTGGGGGAGGGAGCCCACTGGAATAGCAGTTGGGAGACAGATGGTAGCCTCCCGTCAAGGCCATCCAGCGTGTTCTTTAACGTTGGGTTGTTTTACCTCTGAGCGGCACTTTTTTGCACACCATGGGCTAAATGGCCAGGTCACAAGGACCCCGAAGGCTCAGAGATGTTGGGGGAGGGGACCCACTGGAACAGCTGTTGGGAGACAGATGGTAGCCTCCCGTCAAGGCCATCCAGTGTGTTCTATAACGTGCACAGGGTATGACTCTCCCGCACACGGGGCCACGGCTTAACGTCCCATCAGACGGACGGCGGCCTTTCCAAGCCCATCTGTGCCCTTACTGACCATGGGCAGGGAATTTTGCGGAGATAAATCTCAACGCTGACCCAACTGGGACTCGAACCTGGGAACTACAGATTACGAGCCTGGCACGCTACAGACTGAGCCACCCCCGCCCCTTTTTGTTAACGAACTGCATGCTGAGTATGGCGATGCCGGAAAATTCCAGAAGAGATTATTTACACTTCGAAAAGAAATTCGTCTTTTTCTCACAGAAGTGGGCACCGATGAAGATTTAATAGCAAGTTTTTTTGCTGAAAATGTTTTATGCTCACTTGCTCTCCTAACAGACATTACAGATTATTTAAATGTCTTAAAAAAATCCTTACAAGGAAAAGACCAAAACGTGTGCTGTCTTTATAATCATATTACTGGATTTAGAAACAAACTACAATTGTTCAAGTTAAATTTGCTGGAAAACAATTTAATTCATTTTGAAACTTGTAAAGAGTTCTACGAAGAAATGAACTAACTAATAAAACAGTTAATTTTGAAAAATTTGAATATTTTAATAGAAGATTTTCTCAATTTGATGACCTTAAGTAAAGTTTAAATTTCTTCAGTAATCTATTAAATATTGATATTAGACCGTAGATCCTAAATATCAAATGGAATTATGTGACCTTCAGGCCGACCCAATTGTTGCATCTAATAGAGATATTGAAAAAGAATTATTCAAACTTTTGCGTAAAGAAAAATATCCAAAAATGAAAGATTTTGTACTCCAAGTAATTTCTATTTTTGGGTTGGGTTGTTTTACCTCTGAGCGGCACTTTTTAACACACCATGGGCTAAATGGCAAGGTCACATGGACCCCGAAGGCTCAGAGAAGGTAGGGGGAGGAGACCCACTGGAACAGCTGTTGGGAGATAGATGGTAGCCTCTCGTCAAGGCCATCCAGCGTGTTCTTTAACGTGCACAGAGTATGGCTCTCCCGCACACGGGACCACGGCTTAACGTCCCATCCGATGGACGGCGGCCTTTCCAATTTTGCGGAGAAAAATCTCAACGCTGACCCAGCTGAGACTCGAATCTGGGAACTACAGATTACGAACCTGGCGCGCTACCGACTGAGCCAACCCAGCCCCCAAGTAATTTCTATGTTCAGAAGTATATATATCTGCGAGCTCGCATTTTCTGATATGAAATATATAAAATCAAGATACAGAAACTGTTTGGAAGACTTTAAACTTGAACATATACTTCGGCTGGCAACAACAAATATCGATATGGACCTAAAAGAAATTATTGCCAAAACAACTACGGCCAAAATGCTCCCGAATAAGGTTTAGAAACTTTATACATGTTTATTATTATTTATTATTTTTCCTATAAATAAAATAATTTTTGAGGTTTTTGCACTTTATTATTACTCATTATTTTTCGTACAAATAAAATAATTTTTGAGGTTTTTGAGCTCTATTATTACTTATTATATTTCGTATAAATAAAATAATTTTTTGATGTTTTTGAGCTTTATTATTTTTTATTATTTTTTGTATAAATAAGATAATTTTTTGAGCTTTATTATTACTTATTATTTTTCGTATAAATAAAATAATTTTTGAGGTTTTTGAGCTTTATTATGCTTATTATTTTTCTTATAAATAAAATAACTTTTTGAGGTTTTTGAGCTCTATTATTACTCATTATTTTTCGTATAAATAAAATAATTTTTGAGGTTTTTGAACTTTATTATTACTCATTATTTTTTGTATAAATAAAATAATTTTTTGAGGTTTTTGAGCTCTATTATTACTCATTATTTTTTGTATAAATAAAATAATTTTTCAGGTTTTTGAACTTTATTATTACTCATTATTTTTCGTATAAATAAAATAATTTTTCAGGTTTTTGAACTTTATTATTACTCATTATTTTTCGTATAAATAAAATAATTTTTGAGGTTTTTGAGCTCTATTATTACTTATTATTTTTCGTATAAATAAAATAATTTTTGAGGATTTGAACTTTATTATTACTCATTATTTTTCGTATAAATAAAATAATTTTTTGAGGTTTTTGAGCTCTATTATTACTCATTATTTTTCGTATAAATAAAATAATTTTTCAGGTTTTTGAACTTTATTATTACTCATTATTTTTCGTATAAATAAAATAATTTTTGAGGTTTTTGAGCTCTATTATTACTTATTATTTTTCGTATAAATAAAATAATTTTTAAGGTTTTTGAACTTTATTATTACTCATTATTTTTTGTATAAATAAAATAATTTTTTGAGGTTTTTGAGCTCTATTATTACTCATTATTTTTCGTATAAATAAAATAATTTTTCAGGTTTTTGAGCTCTATTATTACTTATTATTTTTCGTATAAATAAAATAATTTTTGAGGATTTGAACTTTATTATTACTCATTATTTTTCGTATAAATAAAATAATTTTTTGAGGTTTTTGAGCTCTATTATTACTCATTATTTTTCGTATAAATAAAATAATTTTTCAGGTTTTTGAACTTTATTATTACTCATTATTTTTCGTATAAATAAAATAATTTTTGAGGTTTTTGAGCTCTATTATTACTTATTATTTTTCGTATAAATAAAATAATTTTTAAGGTTTTTGAACTTTATTATTACTCATTATTTTTTGTATAAATAAAATAATTTTTTGAGGTTTTTGAGCTCTATTATTACTCATTATTTTTCGTATAAATAAAATAATTTTTCAGGTTTTTGAGCTCTATTATTACTTATTATTTTTCGTATAAATAAAATAATTTTTGAGGATTTGAACTTTATTATTACTCATTATTTTTCGTATAAATAAAATAAATTTTGAGGTTTTTGCACTTTATTATTACTCATTATTTTTCGTACAAATAAAATAATTTTTCAGGTTTTTGAGCTCTATTATTACTCATTATTTTTCGTATAAATAAAATAATTTTTGAGGATTTGAACTTTATTATTACTCATTATTTTTCGTATAAATAAAATAAATTTTGAGGTTTTTGAGCTCTATTATTACTTATTATTTTTCGTATAAATAAAATAATTTTTGAGGTTTTTGAGCTCTATTATTACTTATTATTTTTCGTATAAATAAAATAATTTTTGAGGATTTGAACTTTATTATTACTCATTATTTTTCGTATAAATAAAGTAATTTTTTGAGGTTTTTGAGCTCTATTATTACTCATTATTTTTCGTATAAATAAAATAATTTTTCAGGTTTTTGAGCTCTATTATTACTTATTATTTTTCGTATAAATAAAGTAATTTTTGAGGTTTCTGAGCTTTATTATGCTTATTATTTTTCTTATAAATAAAATAATTTTTTTGAGGTTTTGAGCTCTATTATTAGTTATTTTTTTTCGTATAAATAAAAGAATTTTTGAGGTTTTTGAACTTTATTATTACTCATTATTTTTCGTATAAATAAAATAATTTTTTGAGGTTTTTGAGCTTTATTATTATTTTTTTTTGTATAAATAAAATAATTTTTTGAGCTGTATTATTACTTATTATTTTTCGTATAATAAAATAATTTTTGAGGTTTTTGAGCTTTATTATGCTTATTATTTTTTTTATAAATAAAATAATTTTCTGAGGTTTTTGAGCTCTATTATTACTTATTATTTTTTGTATAAATAAAATAATTTGCCCCTTAGAGGTAAAACAACCCAACATTAAAGAACACGATGGATGGCCTTGACGGGAGGCTACCATCTGTCTCCCAACAGCTGTTCCAGTGTGTCTCCTCCCCCAACTTTCTCTGAACCTTCGGGATCTTTGTGACCTGGCCATTTAGCCCATAGTGTACAAAAAAGTGCCGCTCAGAGGTAAAACAACCAACCAACTGAAATATTATTGAAAATTTTTCAAATCAATTACTAAATTTATTCAAATAAGGACTGTACTGTTTGAGCAGTTCTTTATTTATGTCATGGTATTTGGAATAGTGTTAACAATCTTAAAGAAGAGCATTTTAACACAGTGTCATTACTGGCAATTTTTTCAGTGGCTAAGGTAAAATCTGCAGAGTACACACTACACCATTTTTAACTATTTTGTTGAAACATTTAAAATATTAAAAATAAAATAAAAAAAACAAAAATGTTAGAAACTTTTCGCGTCTTGTCATCGAAAATCTAACTTTGAAGCTCTATAACGTCTAAAATATGCATTTAATGGAATAATGAGGTTATATATATAAATTAAAGATCAAAATCGAACTATTTAAATCTCGATTTTCAACAACATTCGTTTAGTATTTGAAAAGTTATGGAAGCCGAACGATTTAACAATAACTATCATTGTTTTATGAAAATCATTCATAATTTTCGAATATTGAAATAATAAATATATAAACTTCTAAAATGTATATTTATTTTATTAAATGGTTTGAAAGAATATTTGTTATTTAAAACAATAAATACCCTCTCAAGCAGCTGCTTGCAACAGAGGTCTGACAGGAGCCTGTCGGCTTTATACGCCATAGTAGAAAGTCTGTGAGGATGGCAGGACCTCAGCAGAGTTGTGTTGGGTTGTTTTACTCTGAGCGGTACTTTTTTGAACACCATGGGCTAAATGGCCAGGTCACATGGACCCCGAAGGCTAACAGAAGGTTGGGGGAGGGGACCCACTGGAACAGCTGTTGGAAGACAGATGGTAGCCTCCCGTCAAGGCCATCCAGCGTGTTCTTTAACGTTGGGTTGTTTTACCTCTGAGAGGCACTTTTTTGCACACCATGGACTAAATGGCCAGGTAACAAGGACCCCGAAAGCTCAGAGAAGGTTGAAGGAGGGGACCCACTGGTTCAGCTGTTGGGAGACAGATGGTAGCCTCCCGTCCAGTTGGGTTGTTTACCTCTGAGTGGTATTTTTTGCACACAATGGGAAAAATGGCCAGGTCACAAGAACCCCAAAGGCTCAGAGAAAGTTGTGGGAGGGGACCCACTGGAACAGATGTTGAGAGACAGATGGTAGCCTCCCGTCAAGGCCATCCAGCGTGTTCTTTAACGTTGGGTTGTTTTACCTCTAAGCGGCACTTTTTTGCACACCATGGGCTAAATGGCCAGGTCACAAGGACCCCGAAAGCTCAGAGAAGGTTGAAGGAGGGGACCCACTGGTTCAGCTGTTGGGAGACAGATGGTAGCCTCCCGTCCAGTTGGGTTGTTTACCTCTGAGTGGTACTTTTTGCACACAATGGGAAAAATGGCCCGGTCACAAGAACCCCAAAGGCTCAGAGAAAGTTGTGGGAGGGGACCCGTCCAGTTGGGTTGTTTACCTCTGAGCGGCACTTTTTTGCACACCATGGGCTAAATCGCCAGGTGACAAGGTCCCCGAAAGCTCAGAGAAGGTTTTGGGAGGGGACCCACTGGGACAGCTGTTGGGAGACAGATGGTAGCCTGCTGTCAGCCATCTAGCATGTTCTTTAACGTGTACAGGGTATGGCTCTCCCGCACACGGGCCACGGCTTAACGTCTTATTCGGCGGACGGCGGTCTTTGCAAGCCTATCGGTGTCCCCTACTGACAGTGCGGGGAGTTTTTCGAAGATAAATCTCAACGCAGACCCAGGCGAAACTCGAACCTGGTGTGCTACCAACTGAGCGATCCCCACCCCACTACCAATGTTTTGTACAAACGAATTCGCACTAATGTAATGGGTAATTGGAGAGTGTAAATAATAATATATTATTAACCCTATAAAAGGCAAAAATCACATATCACTTATTCCTTAAAGTAAAAAAGATTGGATTTTTTTTTTATCACCTAGGGTCCAGTGTATATAAAATTATATATGTATTATTATTATTATACTGAAATATTAGGGGCGGGTGTGGCTCAGTCGGTAGCGGGCCAGGCCCCGTAATCTGTAGTTCCTAGGTTCGAGTCCCAGCTGGGTCAGCGTCGAGATTTATCTCCGCAAAACTCCCCGCCTTGCCTACGGTCAGTAGGGGAACCCGAATGGCTTGGAAAGGCCGCCCTCTGTCGGATGCGAAGGTAAGACGTGGTTCTATATTCGGGAGAGCCATACACTGTTCACATTAAAGAACACGCTGGATGGCCTTGACGGGAGGCTACCATCTGTCTACCAACAACTGTTCCAGTGGGTCCCCTCCCCCAACCTTTTCTGAGCCTTCGGGGTCCTTGTGACCTGGCCATTTAGCCCATGGTGTGCAAAAAAGTGCCGCTCAGAGGTAAAACAATCCAACGTTAAAGAACACGCTGGATGGCCTTGACGGGAGGCTACCATCTGTCTCCCAACAACTGTTCCAGTGGGTCTCCTCCCCGAATCTTCTCTGAGTCTTCGGGGTCCATGTGACCTGGCCATTTAGCCCATGGTGTGCAAAAAAGTGCCGCTCAGAGGTAAAACAATCCAACGTTAAAGAACACGCTGGATGGCCTTGACGGGAGGCTACCATCTGTCTCCCAACAACTGTTCCAGTGGGTCTCCTCCCCGAATCTTCTCTGAGTCTTCGGGGTCCATGTGACCTGGCCATTTAGCCCATGGTGTGCAAAAAAGTGCCGCTCAGAGCTGAAACAACCCAACGTTAAAGAACACGCTGGATGGCCTTGACGAGAGGCTACCATCTGTCTCCCAACAGCTGTTCCAGTGTGTCTCCTCCCCCAACTTTCTCTGAACCTTCGGGATCTTTGTGACCTGGACATTTAGCCCATGGTGTGCAAAAAAGTGCCGCTCAGAGGTAAAACAACCAACCAACTGAAATATTATTGAAAATTTTTCAAATCAATTACTAAATTTATTCAAATAAGGACTGTACTGTTTGAGCAGTTCTTTATTTATGTCATGGTAGTTGGAATAGTGTTAACGATCTTAAAGAAGAGCATTTTAACACAGTCATTACTGGCAATTTTTTCAGTGGCTAAGGTAAAATCTGCAGAGTACACACTACACCATTTTTAACTATTTTATTGAAACATTTAAAATATTAAAAATAAAATAAAAAAAACAAAAATGTTAGAAACTTTTCGCGTCTTGTCATCGAAAATCTAACTTTGAAGCTCTATAACGTCTAAAATATGCATTTAATGGAATAATGAGGTTATATATATAAATTAAAGATCAAAATCGAACTATTTAAATCTCGATTTTCAACAACATTCGTTTATTTGAAAAGTTATGG
The DNA here is from genome assembly GCA_038380435.1 of Ryuthela nishihirai. Lineage (NCBI taxonomy): Eukaryota > Metazoa > Arthropoda > Arachnida > Araneae > Heptathelidae > Ryuthela > Ryuthela nishihirai. The sequence continues at coordinate 151,539 of JAWZYU010000284.1, read as the reverse complement.
AAGTCGAACGATTTAACAATAACTATCATTATATAATATAAATAAATAAATGCCTCCTCAAGCAGCTGCTTGCCACAGTGGACTGACAGGAGCCTGTCAGTTTATATGCCATAGTAGAAGGTCTGAGAGGATGGCAGGACCTCAGCAGAGTTGTGTTGTGTTGTTTTAACTCTGAGCGGCACTTTTTTGCACACCATGGGCTAAATGGCCAGGTCACAAGGACCCGAAGGCTCAGAAAATGTTGGGGGAGGGGACCCACTGGAACAGCTGTTGGGAGACAGATGGTAGCCTCCCGTCAAGGCCATCCAGCGTGTTCTTTAATATGCACAGTGTATGTCTCTCCCGCACACGGAGCCACGGCTTAACGTCCCATCCGACGGATGGCGGCCTCTCCAAGCCCATCGGTGTCCCCTACTGACCGTGGGCAGGGCGGGGAATTTTGCGGGGATAAATCTCGACGCTGACCCAGCTGGGACTCGAACCTGGGAACTACAGATTACGAGCCTGGCGCGCTACCGACTGAACCACCCCCGCCCCCGACCTCAGCAGAAAGACAACACAAACATCCATGCCTTAACTGGGACTCGAACCCAGTCCCTGGGATCATCAGCCAAGGACGCTAACCACTAGGCTAAGGAACAAATTTTATATTTGAAATTTAATATTTAAATTAATTTTTGAGGAAAATTCTTAAGACGCATTATTATTACGAATTATTCTAGCTTTGATAACTCTTTAAATACTAAATGTATATTGCTGAAAAATCGAGATTTAAATAGATTTAATTATGATCTTTAATTTATCTTCAGTCAAATTTTTTTTATTAAACGCATATTTTAGAAGTTATGGAGCTTCGGTTTTATTAGATTTGATTTGATTTTAGATTTCAGCATATCAAGCTGCAAGAGTGAACTTGAGATTTATATTTTTCATCCGACTTTAAACTCAATAAATACTTGAAATAGTTTACGATGAATATAATTCTTCAGTAAAATTGAACAAAGTTGATAAAACCAAGCTTTTCTGTAAATTTCCAAGTTTGTTTTTACAATAGACGGATTGTTTTTTTCTTTCTTATGTGAAGTTTGTTCAGTACGTTTGCACATAAAAATGTTCAAGGAAAACAGACTTATCATCAATTTTGGGGATCTAAAAATAATAAAAATTAACAGATATTATAATTAATGCGCTATCAACATTTGCGATAATATGCAATTAAAATATCGGTTTGTATAACGTTTACTAACAGCGAGCCGTCCCATGGCCGAGTGGTTAGCGCGCTTGGCTACTGATGTAAGGGACCTGGGTTCGGTTGTTTTACTTCTCAGCTGCACTTTTTTGCATACCGTGGTAACTGACCAGGTCGCACAAGGACCCCGAAGGCTTAGAGAAGGTTGGGGGAAGGGACCCACTGGAACAGCTGTTGGGAGACAGATGGTAGCCTCCCGTCAAGGCCATCCAACGTGTTCTTTAACGTGCACAGGTTATGGCTCTCCCGCACACGGGGCCACGGCTTAACGTCCCATCCGATGTACGGCGGCCTTTCCAAGCCCATCGGTGTCCCATACTGACCGTGAGAAGGGCGGGGAATTTTGCGGAGATAAATCTCAACGCTGACTCAGCTGGGACTCGAACCTGGGAACTACAGATTACGAACCTGGCGCGCTGCCGACTGAGCCACCCCCGCCCATCTAAGGGACCTGGGTTCGAGCCCCGGGTAAGGTATGGCTGTTTGTGTTGTTTTTCTGCTGAGGTCCTGCCATTCTCTCAGACCTTCTACTGTGGCATATAAACTGACAGGCTCCTGTCAGACCTCTGTGGCAAGCAGCTGATTGAGGGGGTATTTATTTATTTTTTTTATTACTAAGAGTAATTCTGTTAGTACATATATAATGATTTTTGAAAGTTATCATTATTTTCCTTTTCACCTGTGTGGTGAAACCTGTGTGGTTCAACTATTAGCAAAGACCTGATGTACACAAACAGGTCTTTGCTTTATACAATATAGTTTCACTCTTAACCTATACAGACTACATTTTTGGGGCGGGGGTGGCTCAGTCGGTTGCGCGCCAGGCTCGTAATCTGTAATTCCCAGGTTCGAGTCCCAGCTGGGTCAGCGTTGAGATTTATCTCAGCAAAATTTCCCGCCCTGCCCACGGTCAGTAGGGGACACAGATGGGCTTGGAAAGGCCACCGTCCGTCGGATGGAACGTTAAGCCGTGGCCCCATGTGCGGGAGAGCCATACCCTGTGCACGTTAAAGAACACGCTGGATGGCCTTGACGGGAGGCTACAATCTGTCTCCAAACAGCTGTTCCAGTGGGTCCCCTTTCCCAACCTTTTCTGAGTCTTCTGGGTCCTTGTGACCTGGCCATTTAGCCCATGGTGTGCAAAAAAGTGTCGCTCAGAGGTAAAAGAACAACACAAGCCTTATACAATATAGTTTCATTCTTAACCTATACAGACTATATATAAAAAATAAATACCCCCTCAAGCAGCTGCTTGCCACAGAGGTCTGACAGGAGCCTGTCAGTTTATATGCCACAGTAGGAGATCTGAGAGGATGGCAGGACCTCAGCAGAAAAACGACACACACATCCATGCCTAATACCGAGGCTCGAACCCAGGTCCCTTAGATCAGTAGCCAAGCGTACATTTCAAATAATACTCGAGTTCACAAAGGATTTACCAACTTGGGGCGTCTGCTTTCCTTCCTCCGTTGGCATCCAGTTGGGTCAGGGTCCATCGTCAGCGTCTCCCGCTGGCTATTACCGATGCTTCGTTGTGGGGGTGGATTTTCTGCAGGCACTTGTCCTTCACCGTGCAGCTAATTAAGCTCAATGTTGTGTTGTACAGAGTACGATAACATTCTGTCATCATCTTCAGAGGATTATTATCTCTTCATTCTGCACAATATGCTGCTTAAAGGAGGTTGCAAACTCCTTTGTCTAACCTCATCATTAGTTACAAAGTTGAACCGCCTAATGCCCAAGATACTGCGTAAGCATCTGGAATCAAAAGCATCTAGTTTCCTGTTATCTTGTTTACAAAGTGTCCAAGTTTCCCTACCATAACTAACCCTAGAAAGAACCAAACTATTATACAATATAATTTTAGTAATTTATTAAGTTTAGAAATAGCCAAAATAACTTCAGATTGTGTTATAGGGCCAACATTAAAGCCACCAATGCATCTCTCATCATTACAAACAATGGGAATAGAACTAACCCCATTGTTTAGAATATCACTGAAATGCTCAGCCCACCTAGCCATGACAGAATCCTCACCTTCTATAACCTTACCTTGTTTATCCTTCAATCCCTATATACCTGTTAGTTTTCTACGACACAAAACCTTAACTATCAGGTATAGCTCTCTGTTGTTGTGCTGTCTAACTGCTTCCTAACTAATTCAGACCATCCAGCGTGTGCTCTCCCGTACACAGGACCACGTCTTAACGTCCCAGCTGACGTTACGGTGGCCTTTCCAAGACCATTGGTATTCTCCTTATCAGCGAGAATAAATGGATAATCAGTGTAGATAAATTTCAATCTTGGTTTAGTTGGAACTCGAACCTGGGAACTACAGATGACGAATCTGGCGAGCTACCCACTCAGTGCCCCCCCCCCCCACAAAAAATCCTTTTATACAGGAATGGGAATGACTCAATCGGTAGCTCGACAGCTCGTAAACTGCAGTTTCCAGGTTCGAGTCCAAGTTGGTCCACAGTTGATATTAATATTCGCAAAACTCCCTGCCTTCCAAAGGTCAGAAGAGGACACCGATGGGCTTGTATAGGCCGCCGTCTGTCGGATGGGACGTTAAACCGTGCAGCCGTGTAAGGGAGAGCCATAATCTGCACATGTTAAAGAACACACTGGGTTTATTGATGCGAGGTTACCGTCTGTCTCCTAAGAGCTGTTCCAGTGGGTCCCCTCCCCCAACCTTCTCTGAGCCTTCGGGGTCCTTGTGACCTGGTCATTTAGCCCATGGTGTGCAAAAAAGTGCAGCTCAGAGGTAACAAAACCAAAGTCAAAGAACACGCTGGATGGATTTGACGAAAGGCTACCATCTGTCTCCCAACAGCTGCTCCAGTGGGTCCCCTCCCCCAACCTTCTCTGAGCCTTCGGGGTCTTTGTGACCTGATCATTTAGCCCATGGTGTGCAAAAAAGTGCCGCTCAGAGGTAACACAACCAAAGTCAAAGAACATGCTGGATGGATTTGAACGAAAGGCTACCATCTGTCTCCCAACAGCTGCTCCAGTGGTCCCCTCCCCCAACCTTCTCTGAGCCTTCGGGGTCCTTGTGACCTGGTCATTTAGCCCATGGTGTGCAAAAAAGTGCCGCTCAGAGGTAAAACAACCCAACGTTAAAGAACACGCTGGATGGCTTTGAAGGGAGGCTACCATCTGTCTCCCAACAGCTGCTCCAGTGGGTCCCCTCCCCCAACCTTCTCTGAGCCTTCGGGGTCCTTGTGACCTGGTCATTTAGCCCATGGTGTGCAAAAAAGTGCAGCTCAGAGGTAAAACAACCCAACGTTAAAGAACACGCTGGATGGCTTTGACGGGAGGCTACCATCTGTCTCCCATCAGCTGTCTCAGTAGGTCCACTCCTTCAACCTTCTCTGAGCATTCGGGGTCCATGTGACCTGGCCATTTAGCCCATGGTGTGCAAAAAAGTGCCCCTTGGTGGTAAAACAACCGAACGTTAAAGAACTCGCTGGATGGCCTTGGCGGGAGGCTACCATCTGTCTCCCAACAGCTGATCCAGTGGATCCCCTCCTTCAACCTTCTCTGAGTCTTCAGGGTCCTTGTGACCTGGCTATTCAGCCCATTGTGTGCAAAAAAAACTACCACTCAGAACCAAAACAACCCAACCTATTTCTATAAGTATCGACATTTGGCTAAAACAACCCCTACCAAAAAAAAAGTACCATTTTTAAACCCCACAGGAAAATCTTATTCTCATAAACCTCACACTCATCTGCAGAGTAAACAATCGAATGAATCAAAAACCAAAATATCGAAGAAACACTGCACTAGAATGTTCCAGTCACCATTTTATAGCAAATCGTTTCGGCCGAGCGTGACTGAGTCGAGTTGTGAGACATCAATGTTTGAATACGTGGCCACTCTTACGTAACAGCACACGAGTTACACACACTCCACGCGATTGTGTGGTCGCGAGGTGGCAAACACTCCAATATTGATCCGCGAGAAAACGCAAAATTAACTAATTAAGAAAGCTTGGCCAATGCTGACGGTGCCAGCCAGTACTCTTGGAAGCCATCTTGGAAGCCATTGCGATGGAATAAAAGGAAAGATTGTAAAAATTGTAAAAAATAAAAAATCTTTCCCTCGGCAAGTTACGATGGGCAGTGGCACGTTCTTGTCTGAGTCACCTTGGCACAGTTCCAGGGCGCGCACGAGTCGCAGACGTGCCACGCCTAAAAGTGTTCTTATTGCTTTGTCAGTGGTGGCAACAGCACGCTGTTTTTTTTTTAGTTGTTGCCAGTGTAAGAAGGTTACATAAAAAAAAATGGCGTTGTGACGTTTTAGTAACAATTTTTGAATGTGCTTTTTTATGTTTGATAAAAAGTGGTGAGGTTGAGAGTAGAAACGTGACGAATAGAATAAGAAATCGTCAATTCATTCGTTTGGTATTTATGTTTTTGTCTGTGAATGTTTTGAGGAAATTGTTATGAATGTTTTATAAATAGTTGCAGGATGTTTATGTTTTTTTAGGTTTTCCGTAGCAGTTTCTATTTAAAAAACCTCGCGAATGCTGTTATATATATCTAGGAAGAATATAAACAACTATGAATTTACAAAAGGTTAAGGATTATTAGGGGGAAATTTGAAAAAAATTATAGGTTTGTTTTATGGATAGATGCTGATGTTTGTGAAAAATTAATTACATTCGCGAATATTTCTAACATTATATTTGAAATAGATTTTGGAAATGAAGGAGATGTAATGGATGTTGAATTTTGATCCGAAAATAAATATATAATTTTGTTTCAAAGCAAGTCATTTTTTATGTGCACACACGGTTATGTTGTTTTACCTCTGAGCGGCACTTATTTGCACACAATGGACTGTGACCTGGCCATTTATGGCCAGGTCAAAAGGACCTCGAAGATTCAGAGAAGGTTGAGGGAGGGGACCCACTGGAACAGCTGTTGGGAGACAGATGATAGCCTCCCGTCAAGGCCATCCAGCGTGTTCTTTAAAGTTGGGTTGTTTTACCTCTGAGCGGCACTTTTTTGCACACCATGGGCTAAATGGCCAGTTCTCAAGGACCCCGAAAATTCAGAGAATGTTTGGGGAGGGACGCCACTGGAACAGTTGTTAGGAAACAGATGGTAGCCTCCCGTCAATGCCATCCAGCGTGTTCTTTAACGATGGGTTGTTTTACCTCTAAGGGGCACTTTCTGCACACCATGGGCTAAATGGTCAGGTCACAAGGACCCCGAAGGCTCAGAAAAGATTGCGGGAGGGGACCCACTGGAACAGCTGTTGGGAGACAGATGGTAGCCTCCCATCAAGGCTATCCAGCGTCTTCTTTAACGTTGGATTGTTTTACTTCTGAGTGGCATTTTTTTGCACACATTGGGCTAAATGACCAGGTCACAATGACCCGAAGGTTCAGAGAAGGTTTGGGGAGGGGACCCACTGGAACAGCTGTTGTGTTACAGATGGTAGCCACCCATCAAGGCCATCCAGCGTGTTCTTTAGCGTTGGATTGTTTTACCTCTGAGCGGCATTTTTTTGCACACATTGGGCTAAATGACCAGGTCACAAAGACCCGAAGGTTCAGAGAAGGTTGGGGGAGGGGACCCACTGGAACAGCTGTTGGGAGACAGATGGTAGCCACCCATCAAGGCCATCCAGCGTCTCCTTTAACGTTGGATTGTTTTACCTCTGAGCGGCATTTTTTTGCACACACTGGGCTAAATGACCAGGTCACAAGGACCCGAAGGTTCAGAGAAGGTTGGGGGAGGGGACCCACTGGAACAGCTGTTGGGAGACAGATGGTAACCTCCCGTCAAGGCCATCCAGCGTGTTCTTTAACGTTGGATTGTTTTACCTCTGAGCTGCGCCTTTTTGCACACATTGGGCTAAATGACCAGGTCACAAGGACCCGAAGGTTCAGAGAAGGTTGGGGGAGGGGACCCACTGGAACAGCTGTTGGGAGACAGATGGTAACCTCCCGTCAAGGCCATCCACCGTGTTCTTTAACGTTGGATTGTTTTACCTCTGAGCGGCGCCTTTTTGCACACATTGGGCTAAATGACCAGGTCACAAGGACCCGAAGGTTCAGAGAAGGTTTGGGGAGGGGACCCACTGGAACAGCTGTTGTGTTACAGATGGTAGCCACCCATCAAGGCCATCCAGCGTGTTCTTTAACGTTGGATTGTTTTACCTCTGAGCGGTATTATTTTGCACACATTGGGCTAAATGACCAGGTCACAAGAACCCGAAGGTTCAGAGAAGGTTGGGGGAGGGGACCCACTGCAACAGCTGTTGGGAGACAGATGGTAACCTCCCGTCAAGGCCATCCAGCGTGTTCTTTAACGTTGGATTGTTTTACCTCTGAGCGGCGCTTTTTTGCACACTTTGGGCTAAATGACCAGGTCACAAAGACCCGAAGGTTCAGAGAAGGTTGGGGGAGGGGACCCACTGGAACTGCTGTTGGGAGACAGATGGTAGCCTCCCATGAAGGCCATCCAGCGTGTTCTTTAACGTTGGATTGTTTTACCTCTGAGCGGCACTTTTTTGCACAACGTGGGCTAAATGGCCAGGTCACAAGCACCCCGAAGTCTCAGAGTAGGTTGGGGGAGGGGACGTACGGGAATAAATGTTGGGAGACAGATGCGTCCTGTCAAGGCCATCCAGCGTGTTCTTTAACGTGCACAGGGTATGGCTCTCCCGCACACGGGGCCACGGCTTAACGTTCCATCCGATGGACGGCGGCCTTTCCAAGCCCATCGGTTTCCCCTACTGACCGTAGGCAGGGCGGGGAATTTTCCAGAGAAAAATCTCAACGCTGACCCAGCTAGGACTCGAAGTTGGGAACTACAGATCACGAGGCTGGCACGCTACCGACTGAGCCACCCCCGCTCCCTACAACTTTTCCAAACTTGCAGATGTCTGGTAGACCCATACCAGAGAGTAGGTTACGAGGTTACAGAGGGACAAACTTCCCTATTCCTGGTAGGGGTGGCTCAGTCGGTATCGCGCCAGGCTCGTAATCTGCAGTTCCCATGTTCCAGTCCCAGTTGGGTCAGCTTTGAGATTTATCTCCGCAAAACTCCCCGCCCGCCAAGGTCAGTATTGGACACCGATAGGATTGGAAATATCGCTGTCCGTCGGATTAGATGTTAAGCCGTGGCCCCGTGTGTGGGAGAGCCATACCCTGTGCACGTTAAAGAACACGCTGGATGGCCTTGACGGGAGGCTACCATCTGGCTACTAACAGCTGTTCCAGTGGGTCCCCTCCCCCAACCTTCTCTGAGCCTTCAGGGTCCTTGTGACCTCGCCATTTAGCCCATGGTGTGCAAAAAAGTGCCACTGAGAGTTCAAATAATCGAACGTTAAAGAACACGCTGGATGGCCGTCACGAGAGGCTACCATCTGTCTCCCAACAGTTGTTCCAGTGGGTCCCCTCCCCCAACCTTCTCTGAGCCTTCGGGGTCTTTGTGACCTGGTCATTTAGCCCATGGTGTGCAAAAAAGTGCCACTGAGAGTTCAAATAATCGAACGTTAAAGAACACGCTGGATGGCCGTCAGGAGAGGCTACCATCTGTCTCCCAACAGCTGTTCCAGTGGGTCCCATCCTCCAACATTTTCTGAGCCTTCGGGGTCCTTGTGACCTGGCCATTTAGTCCATGGTGTGCAAAAAAGTGCCACTCAGAGGTAAAACAACCCAACGTTAAAGAACACGCTTTATGGCCTTGACGGAAGGCTACCATCTGTCTCGTAACAGCTATTCCAGTGGGTCCCATCTCCCAACATTTTCTGAGCCTTCGGGGTCCTTGTGACCTGGCCATTTAGACCATGGTGTGCAAAAAAGTGCCGCTCAGAGGTAAAACAAGCTAACGTTAAAGAACACACTGGATGGCCTTGACGGAAGGCTACCATCTGTCTCGTAACAGGTATTCCAGTGGGTCCCCTCTCCCAACATTTTCTGAGCGTTCGGGGTCCTTGTGACCTGGCCATTTAGCCCGTGGTGTGCAAAAAAGTGCCGCTCAGAGGTAAAACAACCCAACCCAATCTAAAGAACTAAAAAAAAATGGTTGTGGAACGGTGGATATTACCGCTGATGTATTTAAACATTGTGCAAATAAATTGAATTGAAAAACAATATGCTCTCAAATGCATAATCTGTTGAGAATATTCATATTCCTATTAAATTAACCCCAAAGATTTTCCCGTTATTGGCGCTGCACCATCGCATGCTTCTTCCCGCCATTCAAGCTAACTTTCAGAGCGTGCACCTTGCTCGCGGCAGCTGTCTGGTTTCTCTGACGTCACGTCGCGAGCCCAGACATCGTGACGTTCCAAACATGGCGCAGCTCACGACTTGATGCTGCGTGCAGCGGGGAGCTTTTTTAAAAAAAAAAATTCGCTTCGCGTTCGAAGAGCAACTTGCGACTGGAATGTAGACACGGGGTGGGAAATGGGGCCCAGTGAGGGGGTGGAGAGGATGGGGCACTACAGGGCGACACTTGTTCCTCTGCGATGATGTATGCGTATGCACCAAACGACCACTCAGCTGGCACACGCATGCGCGAGTGGAATTATTTTACTTGGTTGTTGTAAGAAGTGGTTTCATTCGAGATAGAAGCTTGTTGTGATGCTATTGGGAATTTATTTTTCACAGAATTTATGATTTTTAAAGAACTATCAGTGTTTGAAAAAGAATGTGTGTGTATGTATACATCACGATTATGCTTCCAAAAGGAGGTTTTTTTTTATATCCTAAAAATTACAAGTATGTGAATTTTTATGCAATGTCATATGAAGGTCAGGGTATATTCTAGAGATGATCTCGGATATGTCTCTCACTCCACAATATATTGCTCAGAGATTGTTGATGAGACTGGTAGTAGAGTAGGTTTGGTTATAAACAGATAGAAAACTAAAGTGATGAAAATTGGCAAGGCAGGCTGTGATTCAGTTAATCAAGTATCTCAGTTTAATTATCTTGGGAGCTATGTAACAGATAATGATGATGTGCGGCATGAGATTAACAGATGAATAGGGATTGCTGCCGGGACTTTTAAGAATCTATGGAGAGTGTGAAGAAATAGGCGTATACACCTAAAGACTAAAATTAGACTGTATAATAGTTTGGTTCTTTCTAGGGTTAGTTATGGTAGTGAAACTTGGACACTTTGTAAAAATAAAACTTTGACACTACTTTGCCTAACCTCATCATTAGGTACAAAGTTAAACCACCTGATACCCAAGATACTGCGTAAGCATTGGAATCAAAAGCATCTAGTTTCCTGTTATCTTGTTTACAAAGTGTCCAAGTTTCACTACCATAACTAACCCTAGAAAGAACCAAACTATTATACAGTCTAATTTTAGTCTTTAGGTGTATACGCCTATTTCTCCACACTCTCCATAGATTCTTAAAAGTCCCGGCAGCAGTCCCTATTCGTCTGTTAATCTCATGCCGCACATCACCATTATCTGTTACATAGCTCCCAAGATAATTAAACTGTGACACCTGCTCAAGAATGCAACCATTCAGATTAACTGAATCACAGCCTGCCTGACCAATTTTCATCACTTTAGTTTTCTCTCTGTTTATAACCAAACCTACTCTACTACCAGTCTCATCAACAGCTCTAATGAAAGAGTTCATCTCATCAACATCATTTGCCAAAAGGGCTAAATCATCAGCATAATCTAAATCAAAAATTTTCTTATCTCCAGACCATTTAAGGCCAACAATCTTAGACAAAAGTGTAAAAGTTTTAATATCCTCAAAACCGAACACTGGAAACTATAACAAACGATCTTACAAAAAACAAATATTAAAGTTTTTCAACCGAAACTGGCAACGGTTTAGAAATGAACTTAAAGGAAACTTTCCATCGTTGAAACAAACTTTGAACTGGAGTTGAAATCTAACGCGTTGCATCAGCCATTGGTACTGGTTTTGTACCAGTGACCCCAGGTCAACAAGGAAACTTCACCCACCTTGATTCGAGGTCAGTGTCGGCATATAATTGCTCTACGGTGAAAAAACTTCCCTTACAAGTCACGAATCTGCTGTCAACTTTCAAATCGATTAGTCTAAATTTGTAAAATCTTGTTGTTCAATGTTTCGGCATGCAAAACAGCACAGAATAACTAGATGACGTTTATGACCATTGCTTACAGCGCCACCTTTAGCAGCAGGTCATAATTTTGATTTTCCCCACTTCGAATTGTGCGAACATCTTGTTTCAAGTTCTATATCTGAGTAGATATTTTTTAATTCTCTTTTACAAAAATTACGAAATAAAAAAAAATCATTTATTGAGATTATATAATAATATTATAGAATAGTCTGAAATTAATTTCTAATTAAAAATTAATTGCTAAAACTTATATATATATATAAAATTTTTATAATGTTATATATAATATTATAGATAAATTTTATATATAAATATATATAATTATATATTACATAATATATATGTATATAATATTATTTATAAATTATATATAATATATATATAATATTATATATAATACATAATATATATGTATATAATATTATATATAAATTATACATCTATATAATATTATATGTATAAATATAATTTAAAAAATGAATAAATATTTCCTCAAGCAGCTGCTTGATATAATATTATATAAAATATATTATATATATGCATGTATAATAAAATATATTATATATATGCATATATAATATATATAAAATATATATTTTAATAATGCCTAATAAATTATGGCAAATATATAATATATATTATTGTTTAAATTATACAATGGCGCTGGCATCGCTTTTGTGCTATAATGCAAATGCGTGAAAGTCGTCTATTTGTGCAGGGTTCTTATTTTGTGAGGATTGAGAAAAAATATTAAAAGCCACTTTTCACACTAATTGTTTAATATTTTACGTTGTAGAGAAGATTTCTGCGGAATATGAGGTACCGGAAGTGAACATTCTTGCCTTATGCAGGGTTGATCCGCGGATGAAATGGGAATTATAAAATGGGAAAATGGGTCGTTAGACAATATTGTTTTGAAAATATCTATCAAAAATTGGGTTGTTTTAGCTCTGAGCAGCACTTTTTTGGACACCATCGGCTAAATGGCCAGGTCACATGAACCCCGAAGGCTCAGAGAAGGTTAGGGGAGGGGACCCACTGGAACAGCTGTTGGGAGACAGATGGTTGCCTCCCGTCAAGGCCATCCAACGTGTTCTTTCTAAGCGGCACTTTTTTTGCACACAATGGGCTAAATGGTCAGGTTACATGGACCCCGAAGGCTCAGAGAAGGTTGGGGGAGGGGACCCACTGGGACAGCAGTTGGGAGACAGATGGTAGCCTCCCGTCAAGGCAATCCAGCGTGTTCTTTAACTACATTGTTTTACCTCTAAGCGAAGTTTTTTACACACAGTGAGCTAAATGGCTGGGTCACAAGTACCCTGAAGGCTCAGAAAAGGTTGGGAGAGGAGACCCAATGGAACAGCAGTTGGGAGACAGATGGTAGCCTCCCGTCAAGGCTATCCAGCGTGTTCTTTAACGTTCGGTTGTTTTACCCCTGAGAGGCACATTTTTGCACACAATGGTCTAAATGGCCACGTCACAAGTACCCTGAAGGCTCAGAGAAGGTTGGGGGAGGGGACCCAATGGAACAGCTGTTGGGAGACAGATGGTAGCCTCCCGTCAAGGCCATCCAGCGTGTTCTTTAAAGTTGGGTTGTTTTACACCTGAAAGGCACATTTTTGCACACAATGGTCTAAATGGCCACGTCACAAGTACCCTGAAGGCTCAGAGAAGGTTGGGGGAGGGGACCCACTGGAACAGCTGTTGGGAGACAGATGGTAGCCTCCCGTCAAAGCCATCCAGCGTGTTCTTTAAGGTGGGGTTGTTTTACCTCTAAGCGGCACTTTTTTGCACACAATGGGCTAAATGGCCAGGTCACAAGGACCGCGAAGGCACAGAGAAGGTTCGGGGAGGGGACCTACTGGAACAGCTGTTGGGAGACAGATGGTAGCCTCCCGTCAAGGCTATCCAGTGTATTCTTTAACTACATTGTTTTACCTCTAAGCGACGTTTTTTGCACACAATGGGCTAAATGGCTAGGTCACAAGTACCCTGAAGGCTCAGAAAAGGTTAAGAGAGGGGGCCCACTGGAACAGCAGTTGGGAGACAGATGGTAACCTCCCGTCAAGGCTATCCAGCGTGTTCTTTAACTACATTGTTTTACCTCTAAGCGACGTTTTTTGCACACAATGGGCTAAATGGCTAGGTCACAAGTACCCTGAAGGCTCAGAAAAGGTTAAGAGAGGGGGCCCACTGGAACAGCAGTTGGGAGACAGATGGTAGCCTCCCGTCAAGGCCATCCAGTGTATTCTTTAACTACATTGTTTTACCTCTAAGCGACGTTTTTTGCACACAATGGGCTAAATGGCTAGGTCACAAGTACCCTGAAGGCTCAGAAAAGGTTAAGAGAGGGGGCCCAATGGAACAGCAGTTGGGAGACAGATGGTAACCTCCCGTCAAGGCTATCCAGCGTGTTCTTTAACGTTCGGTTGTTTTACCCCTGAGAGGCACATTTTTGCACACAGTGGTTTAAATGGCCACGTCACAAGTACCCTGAAGGCTCAGAGAAGGTTGGGGGAGGGGACCCACTGGAACAGCTGTTGGGAGACAGATGGTAGCCTCTCGTCAAGGCCATCCAACGTGTTCTTTAAATTTGGGTTGTTTTACCTCTGATCAACACATTTATCTATACAGCGGGCTAAATGCCTAGGTCACAAGAACCCTGCAGGCTCAGGAAACGATGGGGGAGGGGACCCACGGGAAGAGCAGGTTGGAAAGACAGATGGTAGCCTCCCCGTGAAGTCCTGCAAAAGTGCCCATCCTATCCATGGTCACTAGGGTATAACGATGGGCTTGGAAAGGCCGCAGTCACACCTACGGGATGTTAAGCTGTCGTTCCATGCGGTATAGCCATACCCCTTGCATGTCAAAGACGACGCTGAATGGCCTTGACGGGAGCTACCATCTGTCTCCTAATGGCTTTTCCAGTTGGTCCCCCCCCAACCTTCTCTGAGCCTTCGAGGTTCTAGTGACCTGGCCATTTAGCCCATGGTGTCATCAGAGGTAAAACAATCCAACGTTAAAAAACAGGCTGAATGGCCTTGACGGGAGGCTACCATCTGTCTCCTAATGGCTGTTCCAGTGGGTCCCCTCCCCCAACGTTCTCTGAGCCTTCGGGGTTCTACTGACCTGGCCATTTAGCCCATGGTGTGATCAGAGGTAAAACAATCCAACGTTGAAAAACACGTTGAATGGCCTTGATGGGCGGCTACCATCTCTCTCCTAATGGCTGTTCCAGTGGGTCCCCTCCCCCAACCTTCTCTGAGCCTTTGGGGTTCTACTGACCTGGCCATTTAGCCCAAGGTGTGATCAGAGGTAAAACAATCCAACGTTAAAAAACACGCTGAATGGCCTTGACGGGAGGCTACCATCTGTCTCCTAATGGCTTTTCCAGTGGGTCCCCTCCCCCAACCTTCTCTGAGCCTTCGGGGTTCTACTGACCTGGCCATTTAGCCCATGGTGTGATCAGAGGTAAAATAATCCAACGTTAAAAAACACGCTGAATGGCTTTACGGGAGACTACCATCTGTCTCCTAATGGCTTTACGGGAGACTACCATCTGTCTCCTAATGGCTGTTTCAGTGGGTCCCCTCCCCCAACCTTCTCTGAGCCTTCGGGGTTCTAGCGACCTGGCCATTTAACCCATGGTGTGATCAGAGGTAAAACAATCCAACGTTAAAAACACGCTGAATGGCCTTGATGGGCGGCTACCATCTGTCTCCTAATGGCTGTTCCAGTGGGTCCCCTCCCCCAACCTTCTCTGAGCCTTTGGGGTTCTACTGACTTGCCATTTAGCCCATGGTGTGATCAGAGGTAAAACAATCCAACGTTAAAGAACACGCTGAATGGCCTTGACGGGAGGCTACCATCTGTCTCCTAATGGCTTTTCCAGTGGGTCCCCTCCCCCAACCTTCTCTGAGCCTTCGGGATTCTAGTGACCTGGCCATTTAGCCCATGATGTGTTCAGAAGTAAAACAATCCAACGTTAAAGAACACGCTGAATGGCCTTGACGGGAGGTTACCATGTGTCTCCCAACAGCTGTTCCAGTGGGTCCCCTCCCCCAAACTTCTCTGAGACTTTGGGGTCCTTGTCACCTGGCCATTTAGCCCATTGTGTGCAGAAAAGTGCCGCTCAGATGTAAAACAATCCAAGTTAAAAAGACACGCTGGATGGCCTTGACGGGAGGCTACCATCTGCCTCCCAACAGCTGTTCCAGTTGGTAACCTCCCCCAACCTTCTTTGAGCCTTCGGGGTTCTAGTGACCTGCCCGTTTAGCCCATGGTGTGATCAGAGGTAAAACAATCCAACGTTAAAGAACACGCTGAATGGCCTTGACGGGAGACTACCATCTGTCTCCCAACAGCGGTTCCATGTGTGTCCCCTCCTCCAACCTTCTCTGAGCCTTCGGGGTCCTTGCGACCTGGCCATTTAGCCCATGGTGTGCAAAAAATGCCGCTCACATGTAAAACAATCCAACGTTAAAGAACACGCTGGATGGCCTTAACGGGTGGCTACCATATGTCTCCCAACAGCTGTTCCAGTGGGTCCCCTCTCCCAACCTTCTTTGAGCCTTCAGGGTTCTAGTGACCTGGCCATTTAGTCCATGGTGTGTTCAGAGGTAAAACAATCCAACGTTAAAGAACACACTGGATGGCCTTGACGGGAGGCTACCATGTATCTCCTAACAACTGTTCCAGTGGGTCCCCTCCCCCAACCTTCTCTGAACCTTCGGGGTTCTAGTGACCTGGCCATTTAGTCCATGGTGTGTTCAGAGGTAAAACAATCCAACGTTAAAGAACACACTGGATGGCCTTGACGGGAGGCTACCATCTGTCTCCTAACAACTGTTCCAGTAGGTCTCCTCCCCCAACCTTCTCTGAGCCTACGGGTTGTTTGTGACCTTGTGCAAATAAAGTCCTTCTTATTTATAAAGCAAGCCAGCATCTCTCCACGAATCTCCCATTGGTCCGCTCTGAATACCAATTGCCAAAACCGCCATGCAGTTTCTCCCGTGATGCATTGCGGAATGACGATTCCCTGAATTAAATCTGGCCTCCAGAACGAGGCTGCAGAGGCACGTAGCGGTGTCGCGTGACGTCATTCTCTGCGCCTAAAATAACGCTCCTGGTATTATGTCGAAGGTGATTGGTTCCGTAGTGCCCTGAAGTCGGCGCTGATTGGTCGTTGCCGTCTCGTGCTTCCACTTCTTTTCCGCCAGCAAAGCATGCCCGTGTCGTGCCACGTGATCCCTCCCTGCAGCGTCACCAGCGTCTCGTTTTGGATCGCAATTCAGTTCCGCGAAGCATTTCTGCATTTTTTTTTTAACTCTGGTGTGATGGCGCGTTCATCCTTCATACGAAGAAATCAAAAAGAGATTCTTTTATCGCAAAAGAGGGATTTTTAGAAGGCTCATTTGAGAACGAAAATGTTAATCTGTTGGGTTGTTTTCGCTCTGAGCGACGGTTTTTTCGCACACAATGGACTAAGTGGTCAGGTCACAAGGACCCCGAAGGTTCAGAGAAGGCTGGGGGAAGGGGACCCACTGCAACAGCTGTTCGGAGACAGATGGTAGCCTCCCGTCAACGCCATTCAGTGTGTTCTTTAACGTTGGTTTGTTTTACCTCTAAGTGACGTTTTTTGCACACAAGGGGCTAAATGGCCAGGTCACAAAGACCCAGAAGGTTCAGGGAATGTTAAGGGAGGGGACCCACTGGAACTGCTGTTGGGAGACAGAGGGTAGCCTCCCGTCAACGCCATCCAGTGTGTTCTTTAACGTTGGTTTGTTTTACCTCTAAGTGACGTTTTTTGCACACAAGGGGCTAAATGGCCAGGTCACAAAGACCCAGAAGGTTCAGGGAATGTTAAGGGAGGGGACCCACTGGAACTGCTGTTGGGAGACAGAGGGTAGCCTCCCGTCAACGCCATCCAGTGTGTTCTTTAACGTTGGTTTGTTTTACCTCTAAGTGACGTTTTTTGCACACAAGGGGCTAAATGGCCAGGTCACAAAGACCCAGAAGGTTCAGGGAATGTTAAGGGAGGGGTCCCACTGGAACTGCTGTTGGGAGACAGAGGGTAGCTTCCCGTCAAGGCCATCCAGTGTGTTCTTTAAATTTGGGTTGTTTTACCTCTAAGCGACGTCTTCTGCATACAATGGGCTAAGTGGTCAGGTCACAAGGACCCCGAAGGTTCAGAGAAGGTTAGGGAGGGGACCCACTGCAAAAGCTGTTGGGAGACAGATGGTAGCCTCCCGTCAACGCCATCCAGTGTGTTCTTTAACGTTGGGTTGTTTTACCTCTAAGTGACGTTTTTTGCACACAAGGGGCTAAATGGCCAGGTCACAAGGACCCCGAAGGTTCAGGGAAGTTTAAGGGAGGGGACCCACTGGAACTGCTGTTGGGAGACAGAGGTCCCGTCAAGGCCATCCAGTGTGTTCTTTAAAGTTGGGTTGTTTTACCTCTAAGCGACGTCTTCTGCATACAATGGGCTAAGTGGTCAGGTCACAAAGACCCGGAAGGCTCAGAGAAGGTTGATGAAGGAACAGTTAGCCTATGATAGAGTAGAGCCGAGATTTAGTTGCGGGAGGGGGGAATTTTTCCCTGAGAATTTTTTTTCGGGGAGGCTGCAAGGATTTAAGCATCGTGTGGAGACACACCTCCTGTAACAGAAAGCCAGAGTACCAAATTTATGACGTCAGCTTAAGGAGTCGTACCATAAGACTCTTCTTATAGTTTTTATTTTTTCGATGGTGGCACAGTCGGTTGTGCGCCAGGCTTGTAATTTCAAGTTTCCGGGTTCGAGTCCTAGCTGGGTCAGCGTTCTCCGCCCTGCCAAGGTCAGTAGGGGACACCGATGGACTTGGAACCGCCGTCCGTCGGATAGGACGTTAAGCCGGGGCCCCGTTGCGGAGGAGCCATACCCTGTGCACGATAAAGAACACGCTGGATGGCCTTGACGAGAGGCTACCATCTGTCTTCCAACAGATGTTCCAGTGGACAAACCTTCCCCCAACCTTCTCTGAGCCTTCGGGGTCCCTGTGACCTGGCCATTTAGCCCATTGTGTGAAAAAAGTGCCATACCCTGTGCACGTTAAAGAGCACACTGGATGGCCTTGACGGAAGGCTACCATCTGTCTCCTAACAGCTGTTCCAGTGGGTCCCCAACCTTCTCTGAGCCTTCGGGGTCCTTGTAACCTGGCCATTTAGTCCATGGTGTACAGAAAAGTGCCATACCCTGTGCACGTTAAAGAGCACACTGGATGGCCTTGACGGGAGACTACCATCTGTCTCCTAACAGCTGTTCCAGCGGGTCCCCAACCTTCTCTTCGGGGTCCTTGTAACCTGGCCATTTAGCCCATGGTGTGCAGAAAAGTGCCATACCCTGTGTACGTTAAAGAGCACACTGGATGGCCTTGATGGAAGGCTACCATCTATCTCCTAACAGCTGTTCCAGTGGGTCCCCAACCTTCTCTGAGCCTTCGTGGTCCTTGTAACCTGGCCATTTAGCCCACGGTGTGCAGAAAAGTGCCGCTCAGAGGTAAAACAACCCAACCACGATTCGAACAAATTTATAGCCGTAATGGACCATTTTCGATCTCAGAGATACAAACTGTAAAAATAAACGATTTATTTTATTAGAGGAGAACGAATCAAAGTCTCATAAGATTCGCCATTAATCTTCCAAAAACAGAGATTTGTGAAAGTTTAAAAAAAAAACGGGAAAGACAGGATAAAAATTAAGAAAAAAAAAACCAAGACATTTTCTACAAAGACGGCGAATATTTTTTGAAACTTGTATTTGCATAAAGATTATTGGCAACACTTGCTGATGCAGCAAATCCATCGGCTGCAGTTATTTTTTGCTTTCTCGGAGAGATGACGTCATCGTACGTGCTCAACGAGCTTTTTCTGATCAATAAAAACGTGAACGAGCCAGACTCATTGTGAATACGAGGTAAGGGAGGTTGTATGGATGAGCTGCCTCGATATTTCTCAACAATGTGTCGTGAAAATATCTATCTATCCCCTGAAGATTAATAAATTTTTATTTGCGTCCCCAGTTTTGAGATAATTGAAGTAAAACAGAAATATTTCAAAACATTTATGACAAATGATATCTTCAAAGTGAATTTGAGGCGTCCGATGGCTGCTGTATTGAGTCGTGGTTTGCCATGCACACGATTTGCGCTTTTGGCATGTTATAAAAGTGGCTCAGGCGCGCCAGGCTCGTAATCTGTAGTTCCTAGGTTCGAATCCCAGCTGGGTCAACGTTCAGATTTATCTCCGCAAAACTCCCCGACTTGCCCACGTTCAGTAGGGGACATCGATGGGCTTGGAAAGGCCGCCGTCCGTCGGATGGGACGTTAAGCCGTGGCCCCGTGTATGGGAGAGCCATACCATGTGCACGTTAAAGAACACGCTGGATGGCTTTGACGGGGAGGCTACCATCTGTCTCCCAACAGCTGTTCCAGTGGGTCTCCTCCCCAAACCTTCTCTGAGCCTTCGGGGTCCTTGTGACCTGGCCATTTAGTCCATGGTATGCAAAAAAATGCCGCTCAGAGTAAAGCAACCCAACGTTAAAGAACACGCTGGATGGCCTTGACGGGAGGCTACCATCTGTCTCCCAACAGCTGTTCCAGTGGGTCTCCTCCCCAAACCTTCTCTGAGCCTTCGGGGTCCTTGTGACCTGGCCATTTAGTCCATGGTATGCAAAAAAATGCCGCTCAGAGGTAAAGCAACCCAACGTTAAAGAACACGCTGGATGGCCTTGACGGGAGGCTACCATCTGTCTCCCAACAACTGTTCCAGTGGGTCCATTCCTCCAACCTTCTCTGAGCCTTCGGGGTCCTTGTGACCTGGCCATTTAGCCCATGGTATGCAAAAAAATGCCTCTCAGAGGTAAAGCAACCCAACGTTAAAGAACACACTGGATGGCCTTGACGGGAGGCTACCATCTGTCTCACAACAGCTGTTCCAGAGGGTCCCCTCCCCGAACCTTCTCTGAGCCTACGGGTTCCATGTGAGCTGGCCATTTAGCCCATGGTATGCAAAAAAATGCCGCTCAGAGGTTAAGCAACCCAACGTTAAAGAATACGCTGGATGGCCTTAACGGGAGGCTACCATCTGTCTCCCAACAGCTGTTCCAGTGCGTCCCGTCCCCCAACCTTCTCTGAGCCTTCGGGGTCCTTGTGACCTGGCAATTTAGTCTATGGTATGAAAAAAAATGTCGCTCAGAGGTAAAACAACCCAACGTTAAAGAACATGCTGGATGGACTTGCCGGGAGGCTACCATCTGTCTCACAGCAGCTGTTCCAGTGGGTACCCTCCCCCAACCTTCTCTGACCCTTCGGGGTCCTTGTGACTCAAAATTTTGTGCTCAGAGGTAAAAATTGTGCTGCTCAGAGGTAAAACAACCCAACGGTAACGTTGGGTTGTTTTACCTAGGAGTGGCACTTTTTTGCACACCATAGGCTAAATGGCCGCGTCACAAAGACCCCGAAGTCTCAGAGGAGGTTGGGGGAGGGGATCCACTGGAACAGCTGTTGGGAGACAGATGGTAGCCTCCGTCAAGGCCATCCAGCGTGTTCTTTAAAGTGCACAGAGTAAGGCTCTCTAGCACACGGGGCCACGGCTTAACGTCCCATCCGACGGACGGTGACTTTTCCAAGCCCATCGGTGTCCCCTACTGACAGTGGGCAGGGCGGGGAGTTTTGCGGAGATAAATCTCAACGCTGACCCACCTGCGAGGGGCGGGAGTGGCTCAGTCGGTAGCGCGCCAGGCTCGTAATCTGTAGTTCCCAGGTTCGAGTCCCAGCTGGGTCAGTGTTGAGATTTATCTCCGCAAAATTCCCCGCCCTGCCCACGGTCAGCAGGGGACACCGATGGGCTTGGAAAGGCCGCCGTCCGTCGGATGGGACGTTAAGCTGTGGCCCCGTGTGCGGGAGAGCCATACCCTGTGCACGTTAAAGAACACGCTGGATGGCCTTGACGAGAGGCTACCATCTGTCTCCCAACAACTGTTCCAGTGGGTCCCCTCCCCCAACCTTCTCTGAGCCTTCGGGGTCCTTGTGACCTGGCCATTTAGCCCATGATGTGCAAAAAAGTGCCGTTCAGAGGTAAAACAACCCAACAACCCACCTGGGACTCGAACCAGGGAACTGCAGATTACGAGCCTGGCGCCCTACAGACTACCCCATTAAATCACCAACCGTCTCGTAGTAGCTGTTCAGCTTCTCCCAATCCATTCTGAGTCCTTTATGTCCTTGTGATCTAACCATTTATAAAAATAAAAAAAATAAATACCCCCTAAAGCAGCTGCTTGCCACAGAGGTCTGACAGGAGCCTGTCAGTTTATATGCCATAGTAGAAGGTCTGTGAGAATGGTAGGACCTCAGCAGAGAAACAATACACACAACCATGCCTTACCCGGGGGGCGGGGGGGGCTCAGTCGGTAGCGCGTCATGCTCGTAATCTGTAGTTCCCAGGTTCGAGTCCCAGCTGGGTCAGCGTCGAGATTTTTTTCCGCAAAATTCCCCGCCCTGCCCACGGTCAGTAGGGGACACCGATGGACTTGGAAAGGCCGCCGTCCTTCGGATGGGACGTTAAGCCGTGGCCCCGTGTGCGGGAGAGCCATACCCTGTGCACGTTAAAGAACACGCTGGATGGCCTTGACGAGAGGCTACCATCTGTCTCCCAACAGCTATTCCAGTGGGTCCCCTCCCCCAACCTTCTCTGAGCCTTCGGGGTCCATGTGACCTGGCCATTTAGCCGATTGTCTGCAAAAAAGTGCCGCTCAGAAGTAAAACAACCCAACCCAAGCCTTACCCAGAGCTCGAACCCAGGTCCCTTAGATCAGTAGCCAAGCGTGATAACCACTCGGCCATTTAGCCCATGAGAAAAAAAAAATTCCGCTCCGGATTAAAACAAAGCAAAAACCGAGAATGAAAGAAAATGAAATCCAATTTGAATCGAGTGCATCCGTTAACATAATTAGAATTCGGAATCTCAGATGCATACCAAACAGAAAAACCTTCTGTGATAATATCCTCAGCTGCATATCAATTAGTTAACCAAACAGTGCAGAAAACAACAGTCTGCATGACGTCATCGCCTTCCCATGCTGCACGCGAGTCGCGCTCAACCAAGACGGTCACGGTCTCTCGCACTTGACCGTTCCGTCTGCTTCGCTTAACCGTCATTTTGTTACAAACTGGGGAAGTGACGTCAGAAATAAATGACGTATCACATATCCGAAGCATTTCGTTTGCTCAGATATAGGATTTTAATTTAATTTTAGTAATCATAAAGTTAAGGTCAAAAAATATTTCCTTTTTTTGTTTTGATTTCTCTAGGTCTATGTGAAGTCTTTTTATTCGATTATAATGTTTGTGGTAAAATATAAAACTTTCGCACTTTAGAGCTATTGGGTTATTGTTTCGCCCAGCACTATTGCTTTCAAAATTCGTTCCAGTGTAAGTAAGAGTGTGTAGGAATGTGTGTAGGTATGTTTGTAGATGGTATGTGTGTAGGTATATATGTAAATAGGCATGTGTGTAGGTATTTATGTAAATAGGTATGTGTAGGTATATGTAAATAGGTATGTGTGTAGGTATGTATGTAAATAGGCATGTATGTAGGTATTTATGTAAATAGGCATGTGTGTAGGTATATATGTAAATAGGCATGTGTGTAGATATTATGTAAATAGGTATGTGTGTAGGTATGTATGTAAATAGGTATGTGTGTAGGTATGTATGTAAATAGGTATGTGTGTAGGTATATATGTAAATAGGCATGTGTGTAAGTGTATATATAAATCGGATGTGTGTAGGTATATATGTAAAAAAATATGTTTAGGTATATGTAAATAGGTACTATGTAGGTATATATGTAAATATGTATTTATACTTATTTATATATATTCTAATTTACATATATTAATATGTAAAAAGGTATGTGTGTAGGTATATATATATATAAACAGGTATGTGTAGGTATATATGTAATAGGTATGTGTGTAGGTATATATGTAATAGGTATGTGTGTAGGTATATATGTAAAAAGCTATGTGTAGGTATATATGTAAATAGGTATATTTGTAGGTATGTATGTAAATAGGTATGTGTGTAGGTATGTATGTAACCAGGCAGTGTGTAGGTATGTATGTAACCAGGCATGTGTGTAGGTATGTATGTAACCAGGCATGTGTGTAGGTATGTATGTAACCAGGCATGTGTGTAGGTATGTATGTAACCAGGCATGTGTGTAGGTATGTATGTAACCAGGCATGTGTGTAGGTATGTATGTAACCAGGCATGTGTGTAGGTATGTATATATAGGTATGTGTGTAGGTATATATATATATAGGTATGTGTGTAGGTATATATATATAGGTATGTGTGTAGGTATATATATAGGTATGTGTGTAGGTATAATATATAGGTATGTGTGTAGGTATATATATATATATAGGTATGTGTGTAGGTATATATATATATAGGTATGTGTGTAGGTATATATATATATATATAGGTATGTGTGTAGGTATATATATATATAGGTATGTGTGTAGGTATATATATATATAGGTATGTGTGTAGGTATATATATAGGTATGTGTGTAGGTATATATATATAGGTATGTGTGTGTGTGTATATATATATATATATATAGGTATGTGTGTAGGTATATATATATATAGGTATGTGTGTAGGTATATATATATATAGGTATGTGTGTAGGTATATATATATATATATATATATATATATAGGTATGTGTGTAGGTATATATATATATATAGGTATGTGTGTAGGTATATATATAGGTATGTGTGTAGGTATATATATAGGTATGTGTGTAGGTATATATATAGGTATGTGTGTAGGTATATATAGGTATGTGTGTAGGTATATATATAGGTATGTGTGTAGGTATATATATAGGTATGTGTGTAGGTATATATATAAATAGGTATGTGTGTAGGTATATATATAAATAGGTAGTGTGTAAGTTAGTGTGTAGGTATGTGTATGGGTATTGTGAGAGTTGATATGTGGGTAGATATGTGTGTAGGTATGAGTGTGGGTACTATTTACGTAAGTACGTATGTTTCTAATTAGTTATGTCTTTAGGTATATATGTAAGTTCGTCTATGTATATATGTAAGTAGATATATTTGTAGGTATATAACTTATGCAAGTAGGTATGTGTGTAGGTATATATGTAAATAACTATGTGTGTAGGTATATATGTAAATAAAGATGTGTATGACTATATATATGTAAGTAGATATAAATATATATATGTAAATAGATAATATATGAAAGCATGTGTGTAGGCATATATTTAAGTAGATATACACAGTCATATCAGAATAATATGACCATCTACCATAGTATATATATGGTAGGTGGTGATATTATTCTGATACGACTGTGTATATATAAATTAGTATGTGTGTGTAGGTATATATGTAAGCAAGTATGTGTGTGGGTATATATGTAAGTAGATATATGTGTAGGTATATATGTAAATAGGTATGTGTGTAGGTACACATGTAAGTAAGTATGTGTGTGGGTATATTGTATATGTAAGTAGATAGTAGTATATATGTATGTAAGTATATATGTAAGTAAGTATGTTTGGGTATATATGTAAGTAGATATATGTATAGGTATATATGTAAGTAGGAATGTCTGTAGGTATATATATTAGTAAATATGTGTGTATGTTTATATATATAAGTAGATATATGTGTAGGTATAGATGTATGCTTTTAGACCTATATGTAAGAATATAAATGTATAAGTATAATATATGTGTGTATAGGTATATATATATACATATTTGCAAGTAGGTATGTATGTGGGTATATATGTAAGTAGGAATGCCTGTACGTATATATGTAAGTTGGTATGTGTGTAGGTTTATATATATATACACACTGACGTGCCACTGAATTAGGAGTAGCAACCTAGTAACGTGTTGGACCCTCTCTGGTCCGGATAACGGCCGCCACGCGACAAGGCAAGGATTCCACTAGCTTGCGTAAATGTTCCACAGATATGGCGACCCATGCATCATCCAGAGCTGTCCGCAATTCTCTCAAAGTAGTCCCTGGTGGGACACGGGACCGAAAATTCTGATCGACGATATCCCAAAGATTTTCGATGGGATTTAAATCTGGGCTTCTAAGTGGCCAATTCATTGTTTCAAAGTCAGTAGAATGCTCCTGCAACCAACCTGTACCTGTACCTAACCTGGATAGCCAACCTGGACCTGTGAGAGTCAACCTGGAGTAGCCAACCTGGATCTGTGAAAGCAACCTGGACCTGGAGTAGCTAACCTGGATCTGTGAAAGCCAACCTGGACCTGGAGTAGCCAACCTGAACCTGTGAGAGCCAACCTGGACCTCTGAGATGAACAGTTGTCTTGCTGGTAGACGCCATCTCTATTAGGATGTATGATGGCCTTAAATGGGTGTAAATGGTCGGCCATGAGTTCTACCTACTGGGATGCATTGAGAGTCGTTGGTACAGTCGCTTAAAAAAATATTGAACACTACGGTTGATTACAGAATTCAGAAAAAACATCTGCCAACGATTTTTTTAGAAATTAGTGATCTGCCAACCTTCGCGTCACGTGACACGAAGATTGCCAGATCACTAATTTCTAAACAAAAAATCGTTGCCAGATATTTTTCTGAATTTTGTAATTAACCACAGTGTTCGGATACTTTTTTGAGCGACTGTAGGTGGTCATATTATTTTGATACTAGATCGTGTGGGCTCACTCACGGAAATATTGAGCGTGTGCAGTAACTGCACACTCTCCAGTTTGCTGTGAATGGTAAATGGAGCGTGTACAGTTACTGTACACGCTCCACATATTTTTCCTGAATTCTGTAATCACGTGACACGAAGGTTGCCAGATCACTAATTTCTAAAAAAAACTTTGCCAGATGTTTTTTCTGAATTCTGTAATTAACCATAGTGTTCGGATACTTTTCTGAGCGACTGTAGGTGGTCATATTATTTTGATACTAGATCGTGTGAGCTCACTCACGGAAATATTGAGCGTGTGCAGTTACCGTTCACAGCAAATTGGAGCGTGTGCAGTTACTGCACACGCTCCAGTTTGCTGTGAACGGTAGCTGGAGTGTGTACAGTTGCTGTACACGCTCCAGATATTTTTCCTGAATTCTGTAATCACGTGACACGAAGGTTGCCAGATCACTAATTTCTAAAACGAACGTTGCCAGATCACTAATTTCTAAAAAACAGTTGGCAGATGTTTTTTCTGAATTCTGTAATCAACCGTAGTGTTCGGATACTTTTTTGAGCGACTGTACACGTACCAAACGTCCCACAGGCATCCAACTGAAGACATCCCATGTCATCACTGAGCCACCACCAGCTTGTACTGTTCCGACCTGACATCCAGGATCCATGGCTTCACCCTAAATCTCCCATCGGCATAATGAAGTTCAAATCGGGATTCGTCACTCCAGGGGGGGCATGGGGGGGGGCTCAGTCAGTAGCGCGCCATCGTAATCTGCAGTTCCCAGGTTCGGAATTCTGAATCTGCAGTTCCCAGGTTATCTGCAGTTCCCAGATAATCGTAATCTGTAGTTCCCAGGTTCGAGTCCCAGCTGGGTCAGCGTTGAGATTTATCTCCGCAAAATTCTCCGCCCTGCCCACGGTCAGTAGGAGACACCGATGGGCTTGGAAAGGCCGCCGGCCGTCGGATGGGACGTTAAGACGTGGCCCCGTGTGCGGGAGAGCCCATACCCTGTGCACGTTAAAGAACACGCTGGATGGGCTTGACGGGAGGCTACCATCTGTCTCCCAACAGTTGTTCCAGTGGGTCCCCTCCCCCAACATTCTCCCAACCTTCGGGGTCCTTGTGACCTGGCCAATTATCCCATGGTGTGCAAAAAAGTGCCGCTCAGAGGTAAAACAACCCAACGTTAAAGAACACGCTGGATGGCTTTGACGGGAGGCTACGATCTGTCTCTCAACAGCTCCCCCAACCTTCTCTGAGCCTTCGAGGTCCTTGTGACCTTGACATTTAGTCCATTTTGTGCAAAAAAGTGCCGCTCAGAGGTAAAACAACCCAACCCACACAACGTCACTCCAGGCTACAAATTGCCAATTTTTGATGGTCCAGTTTCTATGTTCTTTAGCCCAGTCAAGGCGTTAGAATTAGAAGAGGGACTCCCGTTGGTCAGTGGCTCCCGACGCCGAAACGGTGAAATCAGTTGCACACGGTCCATGCACTGACTTCCCGAATGGAACCTGCTTTCAGATGAGAGGTGATTTCAGATAATGTCTGGCCCCTATCGGTCCGTTGGGTTGGGTTGTTTTACCTCTGAGCGGCACTTTTTTGCACACCATGGGCTAAATGGCCAAGTCACATGGACCCCGAAGGCTCAGAGAAGGTTGGGGGAGGGGACCCACTGGAATAGCTGTTGGGAGACAGATGGTAGCCTCCCGTCAATGCCATCCAGCGTGTTCTTCAACATTGGAATGTTTTACCTCTGAGCAGCACTTTTTTTGCACACCATGGGCTAAATGGCCAGGTCACATGGACCCCGAAGGCTCAGAGAAGGTTGGGGGAGGGGACCCACTGGAATAGCTGTTGAGAGACAGATGGTAGCCTGCCGTCAAGGCCATCCAGCGTGTTCTTAACGTTGGATTGTTTTACCTCTGAGCGGCACTTTTTTGCACACCATGGGCTAAATGGCCAGGTCACATGAACCCCGAAGGCTCAGAGAAGGTTGGGGGAGGGGACCCACTGGAACAGCTGTTGGGAGACAGATGGTAGCCTCCCGTCAAGGCCATCCAGCGTGTTTTTTAACGTTGGATTGTTTTACCTCTGAGCAGCACTTTTTTGCACACCATGGGCTAAATGGCCAGGTCACATGGACCCCGAAGGCTCAGAGAAGGTTGGTGGAGGGGACCCACTGGAATAGCTGTTGAGAGACAGATGGTAGCCTGCCGTCAAGGCCATCCAGCGTGTTCTTTATATTGGGTTGTTTTACCTCTGAGTGGCACTTTTTTGCACACCATGGGCTAAATGGCCAGGTCACATTGACCCCGAAGGCTGAGAGAAGGTTGGGGGAGGGGACCCAGTGGAAGAGCTGTTGGGAGACAGACGTTAGCCTCCCGTCAAGCTATCAAGCGTGTTCTTTAACGTGCACAGGGTATGGCTCTCCCGCACACGGGACCACGGCTTAACGTCCCATCCGACGGGCGGCGGCCTTTCCAAACCCATCGGTGTTCCCTACTGACCGTGGGCAGGGCGAGGAATTTTTGCAGAGATAAATCTCAACGCTGACCCAGCTGGGACTCGAACCTGGGAACTACAGATTACGAGCCTGGCGCGCTACCGACTGAGCCACCCCTGCCCCCTATCGGTCCGTACAATGCGGATCAGATAGCGAAGCCCACGATGATTCAAAGCTGGTTGTGCTTTGCAGTTTGTCTGGGTGCCTGTTTTTTTTGCCGCAATTTTCATATTCCCGGAACACTCTTGAAACTGCCATACGAGAAAATCCAAGCTCGTTGACAATTTCTGAGATCTAATGTTCCATCCGTCAGGCATCTGCGATCTGCCCTCTATCAAATGATTCTAAATACCTCGCGTTCCCATTACGCTTCTCAAAACGAATGCTTGGAGAAGCCAAAGCTTACAGTTATGAAGTATATGACCAGAATTTCAGCCACGCATGCGCGCAAATGCGGGACTTGAGGTACTGTTTTTTGATAATGTCTCTTATACCTAATTCAATGGCACTTCAGTGTATATATAAGCAGATATATGTGTCCGTATATATGTAAGTATGTTTGATGTAAGTATGTATGTTGTATGTATGTAAGTATGTATGTTGTATATATGTAAGTAGGTATGTGTCTACACACATATACACATATATATGTAAGTATATATATAAGTATGTTTTTACGCATATATGTAAGTACATATATGTGAATGTGTGTGTATATATATATATGTAAGTAGGTATGTGTGTGGGTATATATGTAAGTGGGAAGCCTATAGGTATAAAGTAGTTATGTGTATAGGTATTTTTGTACGTTTGTAAATATATCTGTAAGCAGGAATCATCATCATCATCCTCAATCAGCCATGGGCTACGGAGGTGCAACCAGACAGTGCAATTCACTTCTCCAAACAAGTCTATCCTGAGCTACATCTACTGCACCTGGCCACTGCACACCAATTCTAACAAGGTCCTGTTTGACATTGTCTGCCCACCGCATCCTAGGTCTCCCCTTCTTTCTGAGGACTCTAGGCACACTGTTCATAACCCTATTCGCCAATCTATAATTATTCATACGGGCAACATGGCCAAACCAACGGAGTCTCTCTCTGCACAATATGCTGCTTAAAGGAGGTTGCAAACTCCTTTGCCTAACCTCATCATTAGTTACAAAGTTGAACCACCTAATGCCCAAGATACTGCGTAAGCATCTGGAATCAAAAGCATCTAGTTTCCTGTTATCTTGTTTACAAAGTGTCCAAGTTTCACTACCATAACTAACCCTAGAAAGAACCAAAGTATTATACAGTCTAATTTTAGTCTTTAGGTGTATACGCCTATTTCTCCACACTCTCCATAGGTTCTTAAAAGTCCCGGCAGCAATCCCTATTCGTCTGTTAATCTCATGCCGCACATCACCATTATCTGTTACATAGCTCCCAAGATAATTAAACTGTGACACCTGCTCAAGACTGCAACCATTCAGATTAACTGAATCACAGCCTGCCTGACCAATTTTCATCACTTTAGTTTTCTCTCTGTTTATAACCAAACCTACTCTACTACCAGTCTCATCAACAGTTCGAATGAAAGAGTTCATCTCATCAACATCATTTGCCAAAAGGGCTAAATCATCAGCATAATCTAAATCAGAAATTTTCGTATCTCCAGCAAATTTAAGGCCAAAAGCTTTCCCTTGAAGTGAATTTCGCATAACATAATCAACAACCAAACTAAAGAGAAAAGGAGACAAAATGCACCCTTGTCGAACACCAGAAGTAATTCTAAACCAATTGCTACTAGCCTTACCAACTCTCACACACGACTCAGTGTTATTATAGAGAGCTTTCATAATGTTAACTAACTTGTCTGGTATACCATATGATCTCACAATCAACCACAAATTATGACGATCAACAGAGTCAAAAGCCTTTTTGATATCAACAAAGCTAGCAACCAAAGGTTTCTGAAACTCTAAACATTTCTCAAGAATCTGCCTGAGTGAAGATATCTGGTCTGTAGGTTTATATGTAAGTAAGTATGTTTGGATTGGATTGGATTATTTTACTTCTGAGCGGCACTTTTTTGCACACCATGGGCTAAATGGCCAGGCCACAAGGACCCCGAAGGCTCAGAGAAGGTTGGGGGAGGGGACCCACTGGAACAGCTGTTGGGAGACAGATGGTAGCCTCCCGTCAAGGCCATCCAGCGTGTTCTTTAACGTTGGATTATTTTACCTCTGAACTGCACTTTTTTGCACACCATGGGCTAAATGGCCAGGTCACAAGCACCCCGAAGGCTCAGAGAAGGTTGGGGGATGGACCCACTGGAACAGCTGTTGGGAGACAGATGGTAGCTTCCCGTCATGGCCATCCAGTGTGTTCTTTAACGTGCACAGTGTATGGCACTCCCACACACGGGACCATGGTTTAACGTCCCATCCGACGGACGGAGGCCTTTCCAAGCCCATCGGTGTCCCCTACTGACGGTGGGCAGGGCGGAGAATTTTGCGGAGATAAATCTCAACGCTGACCCAGCTCGGACTCGAACCTGGGAACTACAGATTACGAGCCTGGCGCGCTACCGACTGAGCCACCCCCGCCCCAAGTAAGTATGTGTTTAGGCATATACTGTATATGTAAGTAGGTATGTGTCAGGTTTTGATGTGATACATAGAAATATTCTTGTCATTTCATGTATATATTTGTATGTGGCCTTGCATTGTAATCCTTTATGTGAAACTTCAAATTAGCCATAAGCAGCTGTTGTCGGTGCTGGGAGCACCACCGAATAAAGCTGATTCGGGCTAATGTGTCTTGCTGTAATCAGCAAAACAGGTTTAGGACACCTGATGGTCAGTGACCAGTCCCCTTTCCGGCTTGACTCCTTGATGAGGGTGGCGGGGGTGGCTCAGTCGGTAGCGCGCCAGGCCCGTAATCTGTAGTTCACAGGTTCGAGTCCCAGCTGGGTCAGCATTGAGATTTATCTCCGCAAAATTCCCCGCCTTGCCCACGGTCAGTAGGGGACACTGATGGGCTTGGAAAGGCCGCCGTCCGTCGGATGGGACGTTAAACCGTGGCCCCGTGTGCGGGAGAGCCATACCCTGTGCACGTTAAAGAACACGCTGGATGGCCTTGACGGAAACTACCATCTGTCTCCCAACAGCTGTTCCATTGGGTCCCCTCCCCCAACCTTCTCTGAGCCTTTGTAGTCCATGTGACCTGGCCATTTAGCCCATGGTGTGCAAAAAAATTCCGCTCAGAGGTAAAACAACCCAACGTTAAAGAACGCACTGGATGGCCTTGACGGGAGGCTATCATCTGTCTGCCAACAGCTGTTCCAGTGGGTCCCCTCCCCCAACATTCTCTGAGCCTTCGGGATCCTTGTGACCTGGCCATTTAGCCCACGGTGTGCAAAAAAGTGCTGCTCAGAGGTAAAATAACCCAACGTTAAAGAACAGGCTGGATGGCCTTGACGGGAGGCTACCATCTGTCTCCCAACAGCTGTTCCAGTAGGTTCCCTCCGCC
The DNA here is from genome assembly GCA_038380435.1 of Ryuthela nishihirai. Lineage (NCBI taxonomy): Eukaryota > Metazoa > Arthropoda > Arachnida > Araneae > Heptathelidae > Ryuthela > Ryuthela nishihirai. Next base: position 119,372 of record JAWZYU010000284.1, on the reverse strand, counting down.
AACCTTCTCTGAGCCTTTCGGGTCCATGTGACCTGGCCATTTAGCCCATGGTGTGCAAAAACGTGACGCTCAGAGGTAAAACAACCTAACGTTAAAGAACACACTGGATGGCCTTGAGGGGAGGCTACCATCTGTCTCCCAACAGCTGTTCCAGTGGGTCCGATCCCCCAACCTTCTCTGAACCTTTGGGGTCCATGTGACCTGGCCATTTAGCCCATGGTGTGCAAAAATGTGCCGCTCAGAGGTAAAACAATCCAACGTTAAAATACACTCTGGATGGTCTTGACGGGAGGCATCATCTGTCTCCCAACAGCTGTTCCAGTGGGTCCCCTCTCCCAACCTTCTCTGGGACTTCGGGGTCCATGTGACCTGGCCATTTAGCCCAATGTGTGCAGAAAAGTGTCGCTCACAGATAAAACAACCCAACGTTAAAGAACACCCTGGATGGCCTTGACGGGAGGCTACCATCTGTCTCCCAACAGCTGTTCCAGTGGGTCCCCTCCCCCAACCTTCTCTGAGCCTTTGGGGTCCATGTGACCTGGCCATTTAGCCCATGGTGTGCAAAAACGTGCCGCTCAGTGGTAAAACAACCCAACGTTAAAGAACACGCTGGATGGCCTTGACGGGAGGTTACCATCTGTCTCCCAACTGCTGTTCCAGTGGGTCCCCTCCCCCAACCTTCTCTGAGCTTTTGGGGTCCATGTGACCTGGCCATTTAGCCCATGTTGTGCAAAAAAGTGCCGCTCAGAGGTAAAACAACCCAACGTTAAAGAACACGCTGGATGGCCTTGACGGGAGGCTACCATCTGTCTCCCAACAGCTGTTCCAGTGGGTCCCCTCCCCCAACCTTCTCTGAGCCTTTGGGGTCCATGTGACCTGGCCATTTAGCCCATGGTGTGCAAAAACGTGCCGCTCAGTGGTAAAAAACAACCCAACGTTAAAGAACACGCTGGATGGCCTTGACGGGAGGCTACCATCTGTCTCCCAACTGCTGTTCCAGTGGGTCCCCTCCCCCAACCTTCTCTGAACTTTTGGGGTCCATGTGACCTGGCCATTTAGCCCATGTTGTGCAAAAAATTGCCGCTCAGAGGTAAAACAACCCAACGTTAAAGAACACGCTGGATGGCCTTGACGGGAGGCTACCATCTGTCTCCCGACAGCTGTTCCAGTGAGTCCCTTCCCCCAACCTTCTATGAGCCTTCGTGGTCCATGTGACCTGGCCATTTAGGCCATGGTGTGCAAAAAAAGTGCCGCTCAGAGGTAAAACAACTCAACGTTAAAGAACAAGCTGGATGACCTTGACGGGAGGCTACTATCTGTCTCCCAACAGCTGTTCCAGTGGGTCCCCTCCCCCAACCTTCTCTGAGCCTTGGGGGTCCATGTGACCTGGCCATTTAGCCCATGGTTTGCAAAAAAGTGCCGCTGAGAGGTAAAACAACCCAACGTTAAAGAACAGGTTTGTGGCCTTGACGGCAGGCTACCATCTGTCTCCCAACAGCTGTTCCAGTGGGTCCCTTCCCCCAACCTTCTCTGAGCATTTGGGGTCCATGTGACCTGGCCATTTAGCCCATGGTGTGCAAAGAAGTGCCGCTCAGAGGTAAAACAACCCAACGGTAAAGAACACGCTGGATGGCCTTGACGGGAGGCTACCATCTGTCTCCCAACAGCTGTTCCAGTGGGTCCCCTCCCCCAACCTTCTCTGAGCCTTTGGGGTCCATGTGACCTGGCCATTTAGCCCATGGTGTGCAAAAACGTGCCGCTCAGTGGTAAAACAACCCAACGTTAAAGAACACGCTGGATGGCCTTGACGGGAGGCTACCATCTGTCTCCCAACTGCTGTTCCAGTGGGTCCCCTCCCCCAACCTTCTCTGAGCTTTTGGGGTCCATGTGACCTGGCCATTTAGCCCATGTTGTGCAAAAAATTGCCGCTCAGAGGTAAAACAACCCAAAGTTAAAGAACACGCTGGATGGCTTTGACGGGAGTCTACCATCTGTCTCCCAACAGCTGTTGCAGTGGGTCCCCTCCCCCAACCTTCTCTCAGCCTTTGGGGTCCATGTGACCTGGCCATTTCGCCCATGGTGTGCAAAAAAGTGCCGCTCAGAGGTAAAATAACCCAACTGTTCTCTTAAATTCATTTCCTTACAATACGTGAATATAAAATCCCACGAATGATCTCGATTCGTGTGATCCTTCAACCTTTTTCGACATTAATTGACTACGTCCTCATCGTTGGGTGACGTCATCAACTGAAGAGCTGCTGAACGGACGACCTGTCTGACCTTGGGAGGATTTGACCTTGACTCTCGAGGAAAGCTAAGCGAACGTCTTCGATCAAGAGGAAAATGAGAATGTGATGAACGATGACACAATTGTCGAAAACATTTGCCAATGAAACTTTTTCAGGGGAAACAATTCCAAGATTGTTTCTTTGGAGATTTCAAAACGTTTGCTTATTTGAAGTTCAATTTGAAAAACAATTTTTATAAATAAAGTTCTGTTTTTTTTGTGGAATTAAGATATTTTGAGATTATATTTTGAGTATTAGTATAATTTTATACCTTCCCCGGAAAAAAAAAGAAAAGAAAAGAAAAAAAAGCGAATAATAATTTCCGAGATCTTTAACTTCTAAAGTCAACATATATAGATGTGTCCTAAATCTTTAACAAAATTTTAGTATTCATAAATCTTATTTAATATAGTTGGGTTGGGTTGTTTTACCTCTGAGCGGCACTTTTTGCACATACATACATACAAAATCTTCAAGCAGCCATGGGTTACGGAGGTCCAACCACACCGTGCAATTTAGTTCTCCAAGCAAGTCTATCCTGAGCTACATCTACTGCATCTGGCCACTGCACACCAATTCTAACAAGGTCCTGTTTGACATTGTCTGCCCACCGTATCCTAGATCTCCCCTTCTTTCTGAGGCCTTTAGGCACACTGTTCATAACCCTATTCGCCAATCTATAATTATTCATACGGGCAACATGGCCAAACCAACGGAGTCTCTCTCTGCACAATATGCTGCTTAAAGGAGGTTGCAAACTCCTTTGCCTAACCTCATCATTTGTTACAAAGTTGAACCACCTAATGCCCAAGATACTGCGTAAGCATCTGGAATCAAAAGCATCTAGTTTCCTGTTATCTTGCTTTCAAAGTGTCCAAGTTTCACTACCATAACTAACCCTAGAAAGAACCAAACTATTATACAGTCTAATTTTAGCCTTTAGGTGTATACGCCAATTTCTCCACAATCTCCATAGATTCTTAAAAGTCCCGGCAGCAATCTCTATTCGTCTGTTAATCTCATGCCGCACATCATCATTATCTGTTACATAGCTCCCAAGATAATTAAACTGTGACACCTGCTCAAGACTGCAACCATTCAGATTAACTGAATCACAGCCTGCCTGACCAATTTTCATTACTTTAGTTTTCTCTCTGTTTATAACCACACCTACTCTACTACCAGTCTCATCAATGAAAGAGTTCATCTCATCAACATCATTTGCCAAAAGGACTAAATCATCTGCATAATCTAAATCAGAAATTTTCGTATCTCCAGTCCATTTAAAGCCAAAATCTTTCCCTTCAAGTGAATTTCGCATAACATAATTAACAACCAAACTAAAGAGAAAAGGAGACAAAATGCACCCTTGTCGAACACCAGAAGTAATGCTAAACCAATTGCTACAAGCCTTACCAACTCTCACACACGACTCAGTGTTATTACAAAGAGCTCTCATTACACTAACTATCTTATCAGGTATACCATATAATATAACAATCAACCACAAATTATGTCGATCAACAGAGTCAAAAGCCTTTTTGAAATCTATAAAGCTAGCAATCACATGTTTCTGAAACTCTAAACATTTCTCAAGAATCTGCCAAAGTGAAAATATCTGATCAATACATCCCCTACCACTTCTGAATCCACACTATTCATCACGCAGTTGTCAATCAGTCAAATTCTTAATTCTATTAAGTATAATCATGCAAAGAACTTTACCTGGAACAGAAAGTAAACTAATTCCCCTATAAATAGAGCCGTCATAAAACCAGTAATGCATCTATCCTCATTACAAACAATGGGAGCAGAAATAATCACATTGTTTAGAACATCACTGAAATGTTCAGCCCACTTAGCCATGCCAGAATCCTCACCTTCAAACACCTTGCCATGTTTATCCTTCAATCCCTGTGTACCTGCCTGTTTCTTCCCACATAAAACGTTAACAATCTGATACAATCCCCTGCTTTTGTGCTGTCTAACTGCTTCCTCTGCTTTGTCAGCCAAGTTGGGTTGGGTTGTTTTACCTCTGAGCGGCACTTTTTTGCATACCATGGGCTAAATGGCCAGGTCACATGGACCCCGAAGGCTCAGAGAAGGTTGGGGGAGGGGACCCACTGGAACAGCTGTTGGGAGACAGATGGTAGTCTCCCGTCAAGGCCATCCAGCGTGTTCTTTAACGTGCGCAGGGTATGGCTCTCCCGCACACAGGACCACGGCTTAACGTTCCATCCGATGGACGTCGGCCTTTCCAAGCCCATCGGTGTCCCCTACTGACCGTGGGCAGGCGGGGAATTTTTGCGGAGATAAATCTCAACCCTGACCCAGCTGGGACTCGAACCTGGGAACTACAGATTACGAGCCTGGCGCGCTACCGACTGAGCCACCCCCGCCCCATCAGCCAAGTTATCAAGCCAAAGATTCTTATCAGCTGTTAATTGATCCTTTAAATATTTATTAAGCTCTTTGTAATACCTTCTGTTAGAACTAGTAGGGTGTTGATTCATAATAATCCTGCACTTCTTTCTTTCAGAAATAAGTTCCATAGCCTTATCACTCAAATAATTTTGTTTCCTCTGTTCTCTTTTACCCAAAAGAGTACTGCTGATTTCAAGAAAAGCCTGTTTAAATTGATCCCATTCTTTCTCAACTTCAGCAGTAAGCAAACCCCGATTATCATAATGACTAAGTAGCCTATCATGGTATACTTTTCCTATATCTAGATCTTCCAGACCTTCAGTTTTAGAGGTAGTGTTTTTTAACCTTACCACAACATTTGTTAAGCTTCAGCTGCAAGACACTTTTGACCAGGTAATCAGACCCAATTTCGACTCCGCTGTATGACCTGGTATTCCTAACTGAACTAGCCCATTTGCTGTTATTTAAAATATAACCTATCATATTCCTGTGCAACCCATGTATATTTATAAATGTCCCGGTGTTTGTGGTATGTAGTATATTTACTTACCTGTAGGAGACGTTCCCCATTGCCATTGGAACAACCAATGCCAAAGGGACCTAAAACTGCTGCCCAAAGATTAAAGTCAATACCAGCTTTAGCATTGAAGTCCCCTAGCAAAAGAGAAATATCTCCTTTCTTCATAGAATTCAAAATATCCTGAAACTGGCTATAAACGTATCCTCGTTCTCATCAGAGTTCTTTGTTGGAGTATAACAACAGATGGCATTAAAGTTTTTAATTTTTGTTTTAAATTTTGCCCTAAGAAAGCTTTCATTAATGCACTCATATCCTAGATGAGCATCACTGGCGTGTCTGCTGAGAAGCAAACCTGCACCTTGGAGATGCTTTCCATCCTCCTTCGCTGTAAAGAGAAATTTAAAGTTATTTTTAAGTATCTCACCTTTATCTGTCCATCTAGTCTCTTGCAAGCCTAGAATATCTAGGTTACAGCGCTGGAATTCCTGCATGAGGACATCAAGAGAATAATCTCTATGTAATGTCTTCACGTTCCACGTTCCAGCAGAGAGAAAATGATTAGTAGGATTTTTAAAGAAACTAGGTTTATTGAGATAGGTAGGGCCAACAATATCAAACAGCCCCTGATCGCAGGCATGGGGCAAAGACCTGTTCCTCCTCCGCTAAAGGCTGAAGTCACCGATGCTGGTAGGAACTTCAGGCACCACCTTTTCAAGTGGACTTTTTCAAGAGCCACATGGCCTGCCTGAGACACACTACTCCAGTTTAGGCTTGACAATGCCCAACTAGCTAAGTAAGGTTCAGGTACCTGCGATGGCCTCTGATTAAAATTATCCACCAGCTGATATAAGATATCCCATGCCTCTGTTCACTTAGGGCTGGCAACCCATAAGCAAACAGAAAACACAGCAGCAGATTCTCCCTCAACAGAGGCCTACCAGTGCAGCAAGTCCAGGATCCATAATCAAGCTGAAATCCATAAACAAGTCCAGTCTAGTAGGTATAAATGGTCAGCACCAGGACCCTGTGAAGTTGACCACTCCTCAGCAGGTTTGAAAAAAAAAAGAAAAAAGTGGCCATAGATGACCAGATCAGTAGGCCATACTGAACTGGCAGCCCTCCCTTCCGTTCCCTTCCAAAAGAAAATATCTCTTTTGAAAGGTACTAACGGCCTGCACCACGAGAAGGCGGGGTCGGACATTAAGTATTAGACGTGGCCGATTCTGTGCATCATCACTGGAGATTGGGACACAGCTCTCCTTCCAGCTTATGCCTAGCTACCATTTAGTGAAATATTTTAGAAGTTCACGCTGGATGTCCTTGGCAGGACGCTACCATCTGTCTCCCAACAGCGGCTCCAATGGGTCCCCTCCCCCAATCTTCTCTGAGCCTTCAGGGTCTTTGTAACCTGGCCATTTAACCCATTGTGTGCCAAAAAAAGTGCTGCTCAAAGATAAAAAAAAACTCAACCCAACTCAAAATATTTTAAAACATTATTAATAGAGTTTTAAAAAATGATTTATTTAGTTATTATAAAAATTAAATAAAAAGGAAAAAGTAGGAGTGTGTCAAATCAGATATCAAAAACATTGGCAAAAATGGAAAAATAGTTTTATGATTTATTTAATATTAACAATTACTACTAATTTGGTAATATGTTTAAAAATATTAAAAGCCAATGAAATATGAGATTTAAAAATATATTGGAAGAAATAGGAAAGAAAGGTTTTCCAAGTAAAATAAATTTCTCAAATAGTCAACTAGCTACAGAATGTGATAAAAACTTGTGTTAAATACTCCATTTTGTGAATCAGTAGAAAGAGAAATGCAAATCGTATTCCAGAAAAATGTTCCTTTGCTCTACAGACGAAACACAGATTGTAACTTTAATCTTTGCAAACGAACCCTCTAACCACTCGACCTATTACCCCAAAATATATATTTCAACTTTTTTTGTCAGTTGACTGGCATCACTATTATGTAACGTAGTGCCATCTATTGATAGAAATCTGAAATATGAAATCTTTTAAATTCCCCAATACGAAGAGAAAGCTAAGTAAAAATTTCTTAATCCTACATTAATTTCCATAAATTAAAGAACAACCTTTGTTATGGTAATGGGAAGTGTTGAAAAAATTTGATAGTAGATAAACATCTCAATCAAACATAATTTCTCGATTTTCAAAATATTCGTTCAGTATTTAATGATTTATCAAAGTTTGATAATTTAACAACAGCAATGCCAGATTTAAGAAACTTATACAAACTTCTAAAATTTACACTTATTTTTAAGTTTATATATTACTATAAAAGAGTTAAATATAGATTTTGTGGCTACATGGAAGCTTTCTTTTAAATATATTCTTCAAATAGGTGTAACTAGCAGAATTGCTCCAGGATTTAATAAAATGATTCAGAGTAACAAGTTTCCAGGTGTCGAAAGAGAGGCTCAAAAATTTCCTTACTCCTTGGGAAAAATCCCTGGTGGCAGAAATTTTCGGCTGTCTATAATTCGGTAAATACAATGCCGATCAGTCCCAAATTTGGTGTACTAGTCCCACTTGTGTTTTCCTGTATAGGGTTAAAAGAATTGGTTCACAGCTAAAGTGGGTCGGAATTGAATCCCCGTAAGCATCAGAAATCATTGGGGCCGCTGCCGTCGATTATCTTATGAATAGAAAGTTGTAGAACCGTCCCATGGCCGAGTGGTTAGCGCGCTTGGCTACTCATCTAAGGGACCTGGGTTCGAGCCCCGGGTAAGGCATGGCTGTTTGTGTCGTTTTTCTGCTGAGGGCCTGCCATCCTCTCAGACCTTCTACTATGGCATATAAACTGACAGGCTCCTGTCAGACCTCTGTGGCAAGCAGCTGCTTGAGGGGGCATTTATTTTTTTTATTAGAAAGTTTTAAGTTATGAAAGAAGTAGTGTGTTGTAGGTGGGAAAAGTTATGGATTGGCAGATGTTCATGCGAATCTTTTGAAGGAGAATTTTTAAATATAAGGTGCTGAATCCTTTACAGTGCAGTAAGCTATGGTGAGATAAACAGCAGCCGAAATTTGGTGGTCCTCATTCTTACCGTTTAGAAGTTATCAAACAGATAAACAAACTCTCAAACCTAATACATAAAGAAGATGTTTGTGTGTTTGTCTGTCCACTTATGCACTCTGCTCCCAGAAGAGTTAGAAGCAACAAACTTTGCACAGAGAACAGCTTGATTCACGACCGATGGTTCATTGATAAATCACGGGTCAGAGCATCTGGGATGCCATCAGGGTTCGGTTGTTTTACCTCTTAGCAGCACTTTTTTGCACACAACAGGCTAAATGGCCAGGCCACAAGGACCCCAAAGGCTCAGAGAAGGACACTGAAACAGCTGTTAGGGGATAAATAGTAATCTCCTTTCCAGTAACATTGTTTTTCCACCGAGCGGCAATTTTTTACACACAATGGGCTAAATGGCCAGGTCACAAGAACCCCGAAAACTTGGAGAAGGTTGAGGGAGGGAGACCCACTGGAACAGCTGTTGTGAGACAGATGGTAGCCCCTATTTCAAGGCCATCCAGCGTCTTCTTTAACGTTGGTTGTTTTATCTCTGAATGGCACTTTTTGCACACCATGGGCCAGGTCACAAGGATCCCGAAGGCTCAGAGAAGGTTAGGGAATGGGACCCACTGGAACAGCTGTTGGGAGACAGATGGTAGCCTTCCGTCAACGCCATCCAGCGTGTTCTTTAACATGCACAGGGTGTGGCTCTCCCACCAAAAATATTTTTCTTTCTTTAAAAAATTTCAATGTTATTAGTTGTACCAAAAATATTTTTCTTTCTTTAAAAAATTTCAATGTTATCAGTTGTACCAAAAATATTTTTCTTTCTTTAAAAATTGAAAATCTTATTTTTTTATTTTTTCGTTTGTTGTTGGAAGTTCTTCATTTATTTACATTTCTAATTATTATGAAAAATCCTCTTTATCGTTTATTTTCAACAATAAGTTTATTATATTTTACGTTTCGTTTTTGCATATCTTTTTCTGAAAAAATTTTCTCCCACCCCCAACGTGGAAAAATTTATGCTGGCTTTTTATATATACAGGGTGTCTCAAAAATATAGGTACTAACTTTTAGGGGACTTTAGGGGACAAACTTTTAGGAATGAGAATTGCATAGGAACCCATAACCGGAAACGTCATGGAAAAGTGATTAATGGTAAAACATTTATTGGACATAATTATTACAAATGGCGTACTAGATGATACATTTCATAATGTTACAGCTCTTAATAACCCATAATCGCACAAATTTTGATGCGCACGCGCAAACAAACGGTAGCCCGGTACATGTCTGTGTGGGAAGCGTTCTTGATGCATTCGTTGAGTGGCTCGTCGGTTGCTCTCAGCTATTCCATACACTAAGTGCTCTCAGCTATTCCATACACTAAGTGCTCTCACCTATTGCATACACTAAGTGTTCTCAGCTATTCCATACACTAAGTGTTCTCAGCTATTCCATACACTAAGTGCTCTCAGCTATTCCATACACTAAGTGCTCTCAGCTATTCCATACACTAGGTGCTCTCAGCTATTCCATACACTAGGTGCTCTCAGCTATTCCATACACTAGGAGCTCTCCACTATTCCATACACTAAGTGCTCTCAGCTATTCCATACACTAAGTGCTCTCAGCTATTCCATACACTAAGTGCTCTCAGCTATTCCATACACTAAGTGTTCTCAGCTATTCCATACACTAAGTGCTCTCAGCTATTCCATACAGTAAGTGCATGTCTGCCAGATCCCTGTTCGAATACCTTTGCATGATCTTCGTACGGCGACTTCCGCTCGAATGAGGAAACATGAAATTTCCCATCTAGCGCACTGATGGACAGCGTCGCCTATTGACTTACGGTGACTTTTCCGGTTATGGGTTCCTATGCAATTCTCATTCCTTTAGATGTTATTTACCGCCCCTATAAGTTTGTACCTATATTTTTGAGACACCCTGTATATAATACACCCATGGTTGTGGTTGTCTTTGCTCACTTTCTTGACGTCCTATTCCACAAACTGTTGCTTTTAAAAACCAATGGTGGGGATTCTAACCCGGGATATCTTTTTAGGATCCCTTCGCGCTACCAACTGAACCCTCGCCGTTAAAACTTTAAGAAAAAAAAAACTTGAATTCGTTTTTTTTTTAAATGCCGGAATTGGAACTGAATTTTTGAGTATTTCTCCTGATACCATAGAGAGTGCAAAAACATTTCAAACGACCATCACTGGGTTAAATTATTAATTTATAGACACAACAGATGATTGTATAAGGGGCGGGGGTGGCTCAGTCAATAGCGCGCCACACTCGTAATCTGTAGATCCCAGGTTCGAGTCCCAGCTGGGTCAGCGTTGAGATTTATCTCCGCAAAATTCCCCGCCCTGCCCACGGTCAATAGGGGACACCGGTGGGCTTGGAAAGGCCGCCATCCGTCGGATGGGACGTTAAGACGTGGTTCTATATTCGGGAGAGCCATACCCTGTGCACATTAAAGAACACGCTCGATGGCCTTGACGGGAGGCTACGATCTGTCTCTCAACAGCTGTTCCAGTGGGTCCCCTTCCCCAACCTTCTGTGAGCGAATGAGATCCATGTGACCTGGCCATTTAGCCCATGGTGTGCAAAAAAGTGCCGCTCAGAGGTAAAACAACCCAACCCAACCAGAAAAAAGCGACTGCTATACGTAAATTATACCAAAAGCATATGTAGTTACAGAAAGAATTACTTTCAAAACCAAACCAATGACTCTTCCATTGCTTCGACCGACATAGACCCTGGGAGTGGGTGCAGTCTGACCCCTACGGGTGACCAACTCTGTTCTCAAGCACTGTGCACGCCTGAAATCTTCCCCTCGTCTTCACCGGTCTTGCCATCAGTCCGTGACCGCCAACCCAACGACACATTAGCGGCCATAGCCAAACACATCACGTCCCTTGGGCGTTCGTGACAACGGTACCCAGACGTGGAGTGAGGGCACATCCGGGCTCTTCTTGGCCCAAATCACCCCCCGGGACGGCAAGAGACTCTCGCGAACGAATCGAGAATGATGAGAGCAGTGTTGCCATTCCCAGAAGGATTTCTCTGCAGTAACAAAATCAAAAGAAAAGCCAGATCGGTGACTCTTAGTGTCTAGATCACCTCAATGGTCTGGATACTGCGTTGAAGAAAAAACCTTTGGTCCAATTAACGAAGATTCAAATGTAAATATTCGAATTAGTTAAAAAAAATTATGTAGAATTATTTTGGCAACTGCGTTGAAGAATTAACGAAGATTCAAATGTAAATATTCGAATTCAGTTTAAAAAAAATGATGTAGAATTATTTTGGCAACTGCGTTGAAGAAAAAACCTTTGGTCCAATTAACGAAGATTCAAATGTAAATATTCGAATTCAGTTTAAAAAAAATTATGTAGAATTATTTTGGCAACTGCGTTGAAGAAAAAACCTTTGGTCCAATTAACGAAGATTCAAATGTAAATATTCGAATTCAGTTAAAAAAAATTATGTAGAATTATTTTGGCAACTGCGTTGAAGAAAAAACCTTTGGTCCAATTAACGAAGATTAAAATGTAAATATTCGAATTCAGTTTAAAAAAAATGATGTAGAATTATTTTGGCAACTGCGTTGAAGAAAAAACCTTTGGTCCAATTAACGAAGATTCAAATGTAAATATTCGAATTCAGTTAAAAAAAATTATGTAGAATTATTTTGGCAACTGCGTTGAAGAAAAAACCTTTGGTCCAATTAACGAAGATTAAAATGTAAATATTCGAATTCAGTTTAAAAAAAATGATGTAGAATTATTTTGGCAACTGCGTTGAAGAAAAAACCTTTGGTCCAATTAACGAAGATTCAAATGTAAATATTCGAATTCAGTTTAAAAAAATTATGTAGAATTGTTTTGGCAACTGCGTTGAAGAAAAAACCTTTGGTCCAATTAACGAAGATTAAAATGTAAATATTCGAATTCAGTTTAAAAAAAATTATGTAGAATTGTTTTGGCAACAGCGTTGAAGAAACAACCTTTGGTCCAATTAACGAAGATTCAAATGTAAATATTCGAATTCAGTTTAAAAAAATTATGTAGAATTATTTTGGCAACTGCGTTGAAGAAAAAACCTTTGGTCCAATTAACGAAGATTAAAATGTAAATATTCGAATTCAGTTTAAAAAAAATGATGTAGAATTATTTTAGCAACTGCGTTGAAGAAAAAACCTTTGGTCCAATTAACGAAGATTCAAATGTAAATATTCGAATTCAGTTTAAAAAAATTATGTAGAATTGTTTTGGCAACTGCGTTGAAGAAAAAACCTTTGGTCCAATTAACGAAGATTAAAATGTAAATATTCGAATTCAGTTTAAAAAAAATTATGTAGAATTGTTTTGGCAACAGCGTTGAAGAAACAACCTTTGGTCCAATTAACGAAGATTCAAATGTAAATATTCGAATTCAGTTAAAAAAAATTATGTAGAATTATTTTGGCAACTGCGTTGAAGAAAAAACCTTTGGTCCAATTAACAAAGATTAAAATGTAAATATTCGAATTCAGTGTAAAAAAATTATGTAGAATTATATTGGCAACTGCGTTGAAGAAAAAACCTTTGGTCCAATTAACGAAGATTCAAATGTAAATATTCGAATTCAGTTAAAAAAAAATTATGTAGATTTATTTTGGCAACTGCGTTGAAGAAAAAACCTTTGGTCCAATTAACGAAGATTCAAATGTAAATATTCGAATTCAGTTTAAAAAAATTATGTAGAATTATTTTGGCAACTGCGTTGAAGAAAAAACCTTTGGTCCAATTAACAAAGATTAAAATGTAAATATTCGAATTCAGTGTAAAAAAATTATGTAGAATTATATTGGCAACTGCGTTGAAGAAAAAACCTTTGGTCCAATTAACGAAGATTCAAATGTAAATATTCGAATTCAGTTTAAAAAAAAATTATGTAGAATTATTTTGGCAACCTAATGTGTGGAAAAATATATTTGAAATTTTGAAAGCATTTGAAACGTGGCTAAGGTATTTATTTCGCTATTGAGCTGTAATAAGTTTAAATCAGTCCAATATTAAAAATTCTTCATTTAAAAACGAAAACAAACATTGATACTGACTGATGAATTTCTAAAAAAAATTGTTTTTAAGGGTTGGCTTGTTTACATAATGAGATAAATAGTCAGGTCACAACGACCCCGAGAAGGTTGGGGAGGGGACCCACTGGAAGAACTGTTGGGAGACAGATGGTAGCCTCCCGTCAAGGCCATCCAGCGTGTTCTTTAACGTGCACAGGGTATGGCAATTTTTTGGACACATTCGGCTAAATGGCCAAGTCACAAGGACCCCGAAGGCTCAAAAAAGTTTGGGGGAGGGGATCCACTGGAACAGCTGTTGGGAGACAGATGGTAGCCTCCTGTCAAGGCCATCCAGCGTGTTCTTTAACGCGCACATGGTATGGCACTTTTTTGCACACATTCGGCTAAATGGCCAAGTCACAAGGACCCCGAAGGCTCAAAAAGGTTTGGGGGAGGGGATCCTCTGGAACAACTTTTGGGAGACAGATGGTAGCCTCCTGTCAAGGCCATCCAGCGTGTTCTTTAACGTTGGGTTGTTTTACCTCTGAACGGCACTTTTTTCACACATTGGGCTAAATGGCCAGGTCACAAGGACCCCGAAGGCTCAGAAAAGGTTGGGAGAGGGAACCCACTGGAACAGCTGTTGGGAGACAGATGGTAGCCTCTCGTGAAGGCCATCCAGTGTGTTCTTTAACGTTGGGTTGTTTTACCTCTGAGTGGCACTTTTTTCAATACAGTGGGCTAAATGCCCAGGTCACGTGGACCACGGCTTAACACTTCAGAGAATGTTGGGGTAGAAGACGCACGGGACAGTTATTAAGATACAGATGGTAGCCTCGCTTCAAGGCCATTCAGCGTGTTCTTAAACCTTCACATAATATGGCTCTCCGGCACACTGAACCACGGATCAACGTCCCATCCAACGGACAGTGACCTTTTCAAGCCCATCGGTATTCCTAATGAATGGGAGCAGGACGGGGGCCCGATCCCAAAAATGTTGAAATATTTATATGTCACATTGTTTACAAAATGGTTAGTTTCTCATCAAAGACGTCCGTCGGATGGGACGTTAAGCCGCGGCACCGTTACTAATTTCTAAAAAAAAATCGTTGCCAGATATTTTTTCTGAATTCTGTAATCAACAGATGTTGTTGGATGTGTTTGGATATTTTTTTGAGCGACTGTACATGTTAAATTGCATGATGGATGACCTTGAAGGGAGGCTACCACCTAACAACTGTTCCAGTGGGTCCCCAACCTTCTTGGAGTCCTTGTGACCTGACCATTTAGCCCATTTTTTCAAAAAAGTAGAGCTCAGACAGTCTCGACAGTTGATCAAAAAACGTTGAGATATTTCTTCGATTTGCTATAATTTTTAAAGTGAATTCTTATGAGTTTCAGCAATACTGTTTTTAAATATTTCAGCCGTAAATACCGTTTAATAAATAAATATTGTTTAAAATCGTGATTTCGTGAATGTTTTTAATTTCGTGCAACATTTTTTCAAAAGCAATTATTTCGTAATTAAAGAACTTTCAATGTACTTTTACATTCACATAACACGGATGTGTCCCAATATTTTTAATAATGTTGTATATTTTGTTCATTCCTAGAGGAAATAAAAAAGTAGAAAAATATAAATAATATTATTTTTCACCCTTTGTCAGTCGTCTGTTTTCTAATACGAAATTTGTAACACATTGGGTATCACAAACCCATGATACGTTAGTAGTTAGGTCCCAGAATAGCCCCTCAAGCACAGTACTTTCCTCTTATTACGTCACACTTTCGGAACATCACCTCAGGTCACGCCCTATGACGTCACTTTTAATAAGGTCATGACCGGAAGTGCGAGGTCATAGGTCATGACCGGGAGTTAAGAGGTCATGACCGGGAGTTAAGAGGTCATAGGGAGAAAGCACTGTGCGTGGGGATGACGTCACTTTTAATAAGGGCATGACCGGAAGTGCGAGGTCATAAGTCATGACCGGAAGTGCGAGGTCATGGGTCATGATCGGAAGTGCGAGGTCACAGGTCATGACCGGACGTGACGTCATAAGTTTGTGACCGGAAGTGTGACGTCATAGGGAGAAAGCACTGTGCGTGGGGAGTTATCCTGGGACCTAACTACTTACGTTTCTTACCATTAAACACACGTATGTTTCTTTCAGTATTTTTTTTTGCTAATTTGATGCATATTCTTATCATCATTCTTATCACATATTCTTATCACTTATTAATCTATTTAAGACCATAAATAACACTCCAGTTTTATTTTCTTTGTACCGTGGCCGAGTTGTTAGCGTACTTGGCTACTGATCTAAGGGACCTGGGTTCGAACCCCGGATAAGGCAAGGATGCTCGTGTTGTTTTCCTGCTGAGGTCCTGCCATCCTCACAGACCTTCTACTATGGCGTATAAACTGACAGGTTCCTGTCAGAACTCTGTGGCAAGCAGCTGCTTGAGCTATTTATTTTTTTGTTTTATTTTTGTAACTAATATTCAACAGTTTTATACTTCTAAACAGGATCGAATCTCGAAAAAAAAAGAAGGGGAGAAGAGGGTGGGGCGAGAAACACAATCGAACCAAAAAAAAGTTTCAAAGGGGTGCTAAAAGAAAATTTTCAAAGAGTTTGGAAGAATAACATTTCCATCTCCGTTTTACAGGTCTTTAAAAATTTTTCTGCAAAGTGGATATTATTTTAAATTACTATTAATTAAAATAAAATAAAAAAATATTATTAATAAAAATATTAATTAAATTATTTATTTTTAAATTAAATCATTTTTTGCCTTTTTTACCCTAATTGCACAGACAACTACAATAGGGTCGGAGGTAGTCATGCAGTAGCGCGTCAGGCTTGTATTCTGCTAGTTCCTAGGTTCGAGTTGCAAATGGACCAGCATCGAGATTTATTTCTTGAAAACTCCCCGCCCTGCCACGGTCAGTAGAGGACACAGATGAGCTTGGAACGGCCGCCGTCCGTCGGATGGCACATTAAGCCGTGGCACCGTGGGCGTGTTAAATAGCACGTGGATGACCTTGAAGGGAGGCTACCACCTAACAGCTGTTCCAGTGGGTCCCAACCTTCTTGGAGTCTTTATGACCTGGCCATTTAGCCCATGGTGTGCAAAAAAGTGGAGCTCAAAGGTGAAAATAAAACGGTCCTTCTCCACAAAAAGTCCCCTTCCCTCCCAAGAGGGGGGGGGGGGGGGCTCAGTCGGTAGTGCGCCAGGCTTGTAATCTGCAGTTCCCAGGTTCGAGTCCCAGCTGCGACAGGGTTGAAACTACCCGGACAACCACATTAGGGGTGGAGGTGGCTCAGTCAGAAGCGCATCAAGCTTGTAATCTGCTAGTTTCCAGGTTTGAATCCCAAATGGACCGGCATCGAGATTTTTTTCTTCAAAACTCCCCGCCCTGCCCATGATCAGTAGGGGACAACAATGGGCTTGGAAAGGCCGCTGTCCGTCGGATGGGACGTTAAGCCGCGGCACGTGTCCGGGAGAGACATATCCTGTGCACGTTAAAGAACAAGCTGGATGGCCTTGACGGGAGGCTACCATCTGTCTCCCAACAGCTGTTCAAGTGGGTCCCCTCCCCCAACATTCTCTGAGCATTCAGGGTCCATGTGACCTGGCCATTTAGCCGAATGTGTGCAAAAACGTGCCATACCCTGTGCACGTTAAAGAACACGCTGGATGGCCTTGACAGGAGGTTACCATCTGTCTCCCAACATCTGTTCCAGTGGATCCCCTCCCCCAAACTTCTCTGAGACTTCGAGTTCCATCTGACCTGGCCATTTAGCCGAATGTGTGCAAAAATGTGCCATACCCTGTGCACGTTAAAGAACACGCTGGATGGCCTTGAAAGGAGGCTACCATCTGTCTCCCAACAGCTGTTCCAGTGGATCCCCTCCCCCAAATTTTTTGAGCCTTCGGGGTCCATCTGACCTGGCCATTTTTCCGAAAGTGTGCAAAAAAAGTGCATACCTGTGCACGTTAAAGAACACGCTGGATGGCCTTGACAGGAGGCTACCATTTGTCTCCCAACAGCTGTTCCAATGGGTCCCCTCCCCCAACATTCTCTGAGCCTTCGGGGTCCTTGTGACCTGGCCATTTAGCCCATGGTGTGCAAAAAATTGCCGCTCAGAGGTAAAACAACCCAACGTTAAAGAACACGCTGGATGGCTTTGACGGGAGGCTACCATCTGTCTCCCAACAGCTGTTCCAGTGGGTCCCTTTCCCCAACATTCTTTGAGAATTCGGGGTCCTTGTGACCTGGCCATTTAGCCCATGGTGTGCAAAAAAGTGCCGATCAGAGGTAAAACAACCCAACGCTAAAGAACACACTGTATGGCCTTGACAGGAGGCTACCATCTGTCTCCCAACAGCTGTACCAGTGGGTCCCCTCCCCCAACATTCTCTGAGCCTTCGGGGTCCTTGTGACCTGGCCATTTAGCCCATGGTGTGCAAAAAAAGTGCGGCTCAGAGGTAACCCAGGGAACATGAACAGTGGTATGCAAGAGAATCAAATATTTTCTTTATTCTTTTGAAAGTAACCAATCAATTCTCTTTAATAATTTTCTTAAAATAATCTTAAAAAATCTCTATAAAAATTATAACACCTCTATTAAGTCACGATTTCTTTTTAATAACTTGCTGAGGAGTGGTCAACTTCACAGGGTCCTGGTGCTGACCATTTTTACCTACTAGACTGGACTTGTCTGTGGATTTGAGCTTGATTATGGATCCTGGACTTGCTGTACTGGTGGGCCTCTGTTGTGGGAGAGTCTGCTGCTGTGTTTTCTGTTTGCTTATGGGTTGCCAGCCCTAAGTGAACAGGGACATGGGATACCTATTATCAGCTGGTGGATAATCCTAATCAGAGGCCATCGCAGGTACCTGAACCTTACTTAGCTAGTTGGGCATCGTCAAGCCTAAACTGGACTAATGCGTCTCAGGCAGACCATATGGCTCTGGAAAAAGGCCACTTGAAAAGGTGGTGCCTGAAGTTCCTACCAGCATCGGTGACTTCAGCCTTTAGTGGAGGAGGAACAGGTCTTTGCCCCATGCCTGCATCATTGATATTGTTGGAACTACCAATCTCAATAAACCTAGTTTCTTTAAAAATCCTACTAATCATTTTCTCTCTGCAGGAACATGGAACGTGAGAACATTATATAGATATTATTCTCTTGATGTCCTCAAGAACGGGGCGGGGGTGGCTCAGTCGGTAGCGCGCCAGGCTCGTAATCTGTAGTTCCCAGGTTCGAGTCCCAGCTGGGTCAGCGTTGAGATTTATCTCCGCAAAATTCCCCGCCCTGCCCACGGTCAGCAGGGGACACCGATGGACTTGGAAAGGCCGCCGTCCGTCGGATGGGACGTTAAGTCGTGGCCCCGTGTGCGGGAGAGCAATACCCTGTGCACGTTAAAGAACACGCTGGATGGCCTTGACGGGAGGCTACCATCTGTCTCCCAACAGCTGTTCCAGTGGGTCCCCTCCCCCAACCTTCTCTGAGCCTTCGGGGTCCATGTGACCTGGCCATTCAGCCCATGGTGTGCAAAAAAGTGCCGCTCACAGGTAAAACAACCCAACCCTCAAGAACGAATTCCAGCGTTATAACCTAGATATTCTAGGATTGGAAGAGACCAAATGGACAGGTAAAGGTGATATACTTAAAAAAAACCCTTAAATTCCTCTTTGCCATCTCGTGGCCGAGTGGTTAGCACGCTTGGCTACTGCTCTAAGGGACTGCGTTCGAGCCCCGGATAAGGCATGGATGTGTGTGTGTGTTGTCTTTCTACTGAGGTCCTGCCATCCTCTCAGACCTCCTACTATTGCATATAAGCTGACAGGGTCCTGTCAGACCTCTGTGGCAAGCAGCTGCTTGAGGGTTTCTGGAACTCTAAACATTTCTCAAGAATCTGCCTAAGTGAAAATATCTGATCCACACATCCCCTACCACTTCTGAATCCACATTGCTCATCACGCATTTGCCTGTCAACCAGATTCTTAATTCTATTAAGCACAATCATGGAAAGAACTTTACCTGGAACAGAGAGTAGGCTGATACCCTATAGTTATCACAAGAACTGCGATCACCTTTTCTGAAAATAGCGATAATAATAGCTCTGGTAAAATCCTTAGGAACCATGCCTTTATCATAAAAGTTATTCACAATTTCAATCATCCAAGTGGTAACCGAAACATTCCCAGCTCTAAGCATTTCTGTAGTAATTTCATCTATTCCTGGGGATTTATGAAGTTTAAGTTCAGAAATAGCCGAAATAACTTCAGATTGTGTTATAGGGCTAACATTAAAGCCACCAATGCATCTATCATCATTGCAAACAATGGGAATAGAACTAACCGCATTGTTTAGAATATCACTGAAATGCTCAGCACACCTAGCCATGACAGAAGCCTCCCCTTCTATAACCTTACGTTGTTTATCCTTCAATCCTTGTATACCTGTCCGTTTTCTACCACACAAAACATTAACTATCTGGTACAGTTCTCTGCTGTTCTGCTGTCTAACTGCTTCCTCGGCTTTGTCAGCCAAGCCATCAAGCCAAAGATTCTTATCAGCAGCTAACTGATCTTTTACACGTTTATTAAGTTCTCTGTAATGCTTTCTATTAGGACTAGTAGGGTATTGATTAAGGACATTCCTGCAGTTCTTTCTTTCCGAAATAAGCTCAAGTGCCTTATCACTCAGATAATTCTGTCTCTTCTGCTCCTTTTTTCCTAAAAAGAGTACTGTTAGTGTCCAAAAAAGCCTGTTTAAAATGATTTCATTCTTCCTCAACTTCAGTAGTTAGCATACCATGACTGTCATAATGACTAAGTAACCTATCATTGTAAGCTTTGGCTATAACTGTATCTTTCAGAGCTTCAGTATTAAATGTAAATTTTTAAACCCTAACACAACACTTTTTAAGTTTAAGTTGCAAGACACTTTTAACAAGGTAATGGTGAGATCCAATTTCAGCTCCCCTATATACTCTGGTATTCCTAACAGAACTAGCCCATTTGCTGTTAATTAATATATAATCAATCATATTCTTATGCAGCCCATCGGGTGAAACCCATGTGTACTTATGTATGTCGCGGTGTTTGTAAAAAGTGTTAGTTATTCTGAATCCATTGAGTTTACTTACCTGTAGGAGACGTTGCCCATTGCCATTGCAGCTACTAATACCAAAAGGGCCTATCACCCCTCCCAAAAGGTTAGAGTCAGTACCAACTTTCGCATTGAAGTCACCTAGAACAAGGATAACATCTCCTTTCTTGATAAAATTCAAAATATCCTGAAGTTGTTCATAAAACCTATCCTTCTCCTCCTCATCGGCATCCTCAGTGGGGGCATAACAGCAGATAACATTCAAGTTTTTAACGTGGCGTTCGACTCTGTTGATCATCATAATTTGTGGTTATGAGACAAGTTAGTTAACATAATTAAAGACAAGACAAGTTAGTTAACATAATTAAAGTTCTCAGACCTTCTACTATGGCATATAAACTGACAGGCTCCTGTCAGACCTCTCTGGCAAGCAGCTGCTTGAGGGGGTATTTATTTTTTTTATTTTATAATAACACTGAGTCGTGTGTGAGAGTTGGTAAGGCTTGTAGCAATTGGTTTAGCATTACTTCTGGAATTCGATAAGGGTGCATTTTGTCTCCTGCCTAAAGGCCTCAGAAAGAGGGGGAGACCTAGTATGTGGAGAGTGTGGAGAAATAGGCGTATACACCTAAAGACTAAAATTAGACTGTATAATAGTTTGGTTCTTTCTAGGGTTAGTTATGGTAGTGAAACTTGGACACTTTGCAAACAAGATAACAGGAAACTAGATGCTTTTGATTCCAGATGCTTACGCAGTGTCTTGGGCATTAGATGGTTCAACTTTGTAACTAATGATGAGGTTAGGCAAAGGAGTTTGCAATCTCCTTTAAGCAGCATATTGTGCAGAGAGCGACTCCGTTGGTTTGGCCATGTTGCCCGTATGAATAATTATAGATTGGCGAATAGGGTTATGAACTGTGTGCCTAAAGGCCTCAGAAAGAGGGGGAGACCTAGGATGCGGTGGGCAGACAATGTCAAACAGGACCTTGTTAGAATTGGGGTGCTGTGGCCAGATGCAGTAGATGTAGCTCAGGATAGATATGCTTGGAGAATTTAACTGCACGGTCTGGTTGGACCTCCATAGCCCATGACTGCTTGAGGATGATGATGATGATCATAACTCTTTAAATACTGAATGAATATTGATGGTAAATCGAGATTTAAATAAATTTGATTATCTCTAACTAAAAAAAAAACCAGTCTTGTTAACTTCAGTCACAGTTTTTCATTAACTGCATCAAATGTGTATATGTAAATTCTGAGTTTTGTTTATCTGCCACCTAGAGAGCAGCAGCATTCTGACAAAATAAAAATAAATAAATACCCCCTCAAGCAGCTGCTTGCCACAGAGGTCTGACAGGAGCCTGTCAGTTTATATGACAGAGTCGAAGATCTCAGAGGATGGCAGGACCTCAGCAGAAAAACGACACGAACATCCATGCCTTACCAGGGGCTCGAACCCTGGTCCCGTAGATCAGTAGCCATTCGCGCTAACCAAGATAGAGACAAACACCCTCTGCACATACGAGCGGCTCGAAAAGAATCTAGTTGGGCGGGGGTGGCTCAGTCGGTAGCACGCCAAGCTCCTAATCTGTAGTTCCCAGGTTCGAGTCCCAGCTGGGTCAGCGTTGAGATTTATCTCTGTAAAAATTCCCTGCCCTGCCCACGGTCAGTAGGGGACACCGATGGGCTTGGAAAGGCTGCAGTCCCTCCGATGGGATGTTAAGCCGTGGCTCCTTGTGTGGGAGAGCCATACTCTGTGCACGTTAAAGAACACGCTGGATGGCCTTGACGGGAGGCTACCATCTGTCTCCCAACAGCTGTTCCAGTGGGTCCCCTCCCCCAACCTTCTCTGAGCCTTTGGGGTCCATGTGACCTGGCCATTTAGCCCATGGAGTGCAAAAATGTGCCGCTCAGAGGTAAAACAACCCAACCCAACTCTTTAACTTAAAAAAAAAACCAGTCTTGTTAACTTCAGTCACATTTTTTCATTAAATGCATCAAATGTGTATATGTAAAATCTGAGTTTGTGTTTATCTGCCACCAAGATGGCAGCAGCAGTTTGACAAGGTAGAGACAAATCCCCTCTGCACATACGAGCGGCTCGAAAAGAATCTAGCCGAGCCCTGACGGGTTTACAATCACCAGTTTACAATCTTTATCACATTTCTCTATTAAATGCATATTTTAAATGTTATAGAGCAGAGATTACCAAACAGTCGATCGCATAGCTGCCAGTTTTAGGTGGAAAAGATTTTAATTAATGTAACTATGTCACGTTAATATGCTTGATGCTAAATTATTATTTTATGCTTAGTTAGTCAAGCAGTGTTAAATCATTATTACGTATGTACTATGGTCGATGGGGCGGGGATGGCTCAGTCGATAGAGCGCCAGGCTCGCAATCTGTAGTTCCCAGGTTCGAGTCCCAGCTGGGTCAGCGTTGAGATTTATCTCCGAAAAATTTCCCGCCTTGCTCACGGTCAGTAGGGGACACCGATGGGCTTGGAAAGGCCGCCGTCCGTCGGATGGGACGTTAAGCCGTGGCCCCGTGTGCGGGAGAGCCATACCCTGTGCACGTTAAAGAACACGCTGGATGGCCTTGACGGGAGGCTACCATCTGTCTCCCAACAGCTGCTCCAGTAGGTTGCCTCCTCCAACCTTTTCTGAGCCTGCGGGGTCCTTGTGACATGGTCATTAAGCCCGTGGTGTGCAAAAAAAGTGCTACTCAGAGGTAAAACAACCCAACGTTAAAGAACACGCTGGATGGCCTTGACGGGAGGCTACCATCTGTCTCCCAACAGCTATTCCAGTGGGTCCCCTCTCCCAACTTTCTCTGAGCCTTCGGGTCCTTGTGACCTGGCCATTTAGCCTGTGGTGTGCAAAAAAGTGCTGGTCAGAGGTAAAACAACCCAACGTTAAAGAATACGCTGGATGGCCTTGACGGGAGGCTACCATCTGTCTCCCAACAGCTATTCCAGTGGGTCCCCTCTCTCAACTTTCTCTGAGCCTTCGGGGTCCTTGTGACCTGGCCATTTAGCCCGTGGTTTGCAAAAGAGTGCCGCTCAGAGGTAAAACAACCCAACTGTGGTCGATCGCGAAAGATTTTCTGTCTTAACAGTCGATCGCAGAGTCTAAAAATTTGGTCCTGTTATAGAGCTTCATAGCTAGATTCCCACTGAATTAGCATGGAAAGATAATGCTATAGCTTTCTTTGAGCATAATATTGTTACATCCGATTTAAAATTTTTCACTAATTCAAATATTGTGTTACTTTAAAAAAAATAGTGCTAGGTATAGTAATAAAAATGTCGATCATTTTCTTCGACTCGGACACTCTGGTCCCCCCCCCCCCCATCTATTCTGAAACCAGTCTTGTACAGTCGCTCAAAAAAGTATCCGAACACTATGGTTAATTACAGAATTTAGAAAAATATCTAACAATTTTTTTTTTTATTTTTAGAAATTAGTGATCTGGCAACCTTCGTGTCACGTGACACGAAGTTGCCAGATCACTAATTTCTAAAAAAAATCGTTACCATATATTTTTTCTGAATTCTGTAATCAACCATAGTGTTCGGATACTTTTTTGAGCGACTGTAGGTGGTCATATTATTTTGATACTAGATCGTGTGGACTCACTCACGGAAATATTGAGCGTGTGCAGTTACCGTTCACAGCAAACTGGAGCGTGTGCAGTAACTGCACACACTCCAGTTTGCTGTGAACGTTTGCTGTGAATAGTGTTCGGATACTTTTTTGAGCGACTGTACCTATATGACTAATGGAATGTTTCAGTTAATAACACTTTGTGAGTTTTCTGAACTGCACAAATATGTGTATGAGTTGGGTTGGGTTGTTTTACCTCTGAGCGGTACTTTTTTGCACACCATGGGCTAAATGGCCTTGTCACATGGACCCCGAAGGCTCAGAGAAGGTTGGGGGAGGGGACCCACCGGAACAGCTGTTGGGAGACAGATGGTAGCCTCCCTCAAGGCCATCCAGCGTGTTCTTTAACGTGTACAGGGTATGGCTCTCCCGCACATTGGACCACGGTTTAACGTCCCATCCGACGGACGGCGGCCTTTCCAAGCCCATCGGTGTCCCCTACTGACCGTGAGTAGGGCGGGGAATTTTGCGGAGATAAATCTCAACGCTGTCCCAGCTACCCGGGAACTACAGATTACGAGCCTGGCGCGCTACCGACTGAGC
Organism: Ryuthela nishihirai; assembly: GCA_038380435.1. Lineage (NCBI taxonomy): Eukaryota > Metazoa > Arthropoda > Arachnida > Araneae > Heptathelidae > Ryuthela > Ryuthela nishihirai. The sequence goes on along the minus strand of JAWZYU010000284.1, from coordinate 94,685 downwards.
CACCCCCGCCCCATCGCTAATTGACATGATAAAAAAAAACATTTTTTTAAAACAAGCAAATAAACAGGAGAGGCCCATAGGTCGGAAGAAGTAATTGAAATAAAAAGACTAACATATAAAGATTCAATTCTGTACTGCAACATAAACTTTGCGCCTGTTGCATTTAAAAAAACTAATACTTTTAATCTTTAATTTTTTTAGCAAATTTTTCATTTTATGCTTGCTTAATTAAATAAAAAATTAATTAATTAAATTATTAATTAAAAAAAATCGAGTATATCAAAATAATCTTGCCTAAATCTATTGCTTATGAATTTCCCTTAACAATAAGCTCTATTGCAATAGTAATTAAAATTATTAAATTAGATAAAGAATTATTTAAAGAATTACCGTTAAAAAATATTATTGGGTAAACACTTGAAATTTTTGGATTTTAATGGATAATAATTTTCAATTGTAGCACGATTATTTTGAAACATATTTTTCGTTACGGAGAGTTTAAATCATTATTCCCGTTGTATCTGAAAAATATTCTAGTTTATTGCTTACCACAGAATGGTGCTGCCCTCATGTGGCAAGTTCTGAAGCTTTCTATGCTCGCTTGCTAACACGGAGAATCGCCGAAACAGGCAGGCATTCCCATTACGTAGGCACCCACCAAAGTTACTGCAGACCATGGCGTCAATTAGGGCTAAAACAACAAACAAAATTTGTCTTGCTGGAACAGTCGTTATCTCCCTAACCACCAGGAAAGGCCCAAAACACCCTCAGGAAGCAATTTTTAGCTCTCCCGAACTGGTAGATTAATTTTCACCTTTGATTTCGAAGAACTCTCTGGACCAAATTTTCATAACGGTTCTGAATATATCCGTAAGGCATCTAAGATAACCACTACATATGCAGTTTTTCTTAGATATCTTATGGATATATTTTGGAGATTTAGGTTGTGTGGGATATAGCCTGAAACACCTCTAGACACCAATTTTCCTGTTCTAACACTCATAGATCAAGATTCCAAATCTACATAACCTCTGTTTAACCTTGAAGGACACGTCAGAGGTCAAATTTCGAATTTTTTGCCGAGATCTACGACGCAAGATTATCCTTTGGTGCAAATTTTCATTGCTGTATCATTTCTTCATCTTTGTTAAAATTAGCGTGATTACCTATCAATTTGGCAGTCAGTTAGCTGTCAGTCATTCATAGATATATATATATTGTTACAGATTTTTAAGTTGTATTTTTTATCTTTGGAAACCGTGGGTGGCTTTGGTAATAAACAGTCAGACAGTAAATCATCTGAAAACCGAACTACAAATCAAGGAATAGGCAAAAATCATCGCAATCATATTTCACTAATTAAACATCACTTGTGAAAGAATTACGTTTCTACAAAAAATAAAGACACATTATTGTACTAAAGACACTAGTCTTGCTACTCCAAATATCGATTGTTTATCACAGCACCAACTCAAAACGAAAACTTTTTTTTTACACATGTCAAAATCTCTCTCACTTTACCGAATTCTCCTCCTTTTCAAATCCATCGTGTTCCAATCTGTTCATGTTATAATTTCACTATGTGCAATATCTCGTGTGTCTTGCAGTAAAATCACGCTTTCATTTTTCCGCCTTCACAGATCTCTTCATTATATTAAATATTTCATATTTTTTCACCTCTATTGCAATTACTAGCATTCTTTAAAGGGGAAGGAGTGATCCACCATTTAACCTGCTCTCATACACTGTAACAATAGGTATATAAAAATCAAAATTTACTACGGGTATAGTGCCTATAAGTAATATTGTGGCAATCGTCAATAGCCTAGCCATTAAAAAGTGGCCCAAATAACGGTCCTCTACCGACAGGGAGACTAGAGTCGCATCATAACTTCGTACAGGCGCAGTGAAAAGATATTGATATAGTACCGTTTTACGCCAAATTACTCTGCCGCAAGTAGTTCTAGATAGGAAAAAAGTAGTTCTACATAAAAAAAAATGATATCACGAAACATTATGGGCATGAAAAAACATGATACTCTATAAGCAGCTAAAATGTTTCGTTAGTTTCCTCCTGAAATTTAAATATTAAGAATTAGCTTACATAATAAAAAATTGTTTAATTGGGGTGGCATCCTCACAAATCCCATTTATACAGCCATTTTAATTTGGTAAGTATTAAAGTGAACAAACCTTTAATTTGTTTGATTTATTTAATATAATTGTTCTTTTATAGAAGTTTCAGGGCAGTTGTACATTTCAGTGTTGCTATGTTTAACGTTATGAAAAGGAGAGAATTATATAGTTTATATTTGCTCGTATTTAACCTCACGTGACATTTAATACAATTTCAAGTACAACTTGCTGAATACTGTGTCGCCGTAAGAAATTCAGCTCGCATGGCTAAAATATAAAGCAGCAAGGCATGATCGCGTCCGTTGTACTTTTAACGTAGTAAGGTGTGCTTTGCATGCGGCATCTTGAAGCGATAGGAACCGCTAGCCTCACGATTGCAACGAACAGTTTTAAAAGTATTTTTCTCAATATAACAACTTTCTTTTGCACAGTGCAGTTAACACAAGAATTTTTCAGAGTAATATTTAGAATTTTAAATTCTACTCAAATATAAATAAATTATTGAGGTTTTGTTTTTACGTTTAAGAACATTTAAGTCTAATATGCATTGTGGGTACGGTAAAGCTGTATTAGTTCCTCTCAACTCCATGACCTATGTTCCAGTACTTAACGGTAATAAAATGCTGTGGCATTCAGCACAGGAAGCGATGGTAACAGCGTTTAACAATCCTTCATCCTTTCCTGGACCACTTTGTAAAAGGGCCTCAGCCCCTTTATCATCTAGTCCAATCGCAAAATCCAGTTTTGGGCGCTGTAAGCAACAACTGGTGGGACCAGGACCATAAAGTGCTGGTTATTCTAAATTTCGGCGATTAGGCTAATGGCTCGCAGGCCGCCTATATTCGTTGAAAAATGAAAAAAAAAAGAAACAAAGGGAAGTTGCTATGTTGCAAAACGTGTTAGAGAGTGGTGGGGAGTAGTTAAAATATATTCCATGATGGAGGGTGAAATGTATAATGCTTTTTGTGGGGCATGCTGTGAGTTGGTGTCAATAAGGTAGATTTAACGCTTGCGTTGCGTTACACAACGTAGCGTAACTACCTAGGAAATGGGATACACTATAGTTAAAGGTATGGGATTGAGTTAATAATAAATTTTTAATTGGGTGGGGGAGGAGGGGTCTGGGGTTTTGAATAGGGGTGGAAATTTGTGGCATGGAGGGGGGCTAAGATAGAATTTTTATATTATTTAAATCCTCTTGCATTGGAGGGAGTTAACTGTAGAAATAGAATTTTTAAGGGAGAGGGGCCTTTAATTAACTGCCCTTAAAAATTTTAAAATGTGCCGTTAATTTAATGTGGATGTGAATTGAGGTATATGGGGATAAGGAGATGGTTGTTAGCCAGTTAGAATACCAATAATAATGAAGTGGAATGCAGTGAAGTAGACTCGAAGGGGTCCAGTGCAAACTGTATTCCTTGTGAATTAAAGGATATTAGATACCATAAAAAAAATTCTGTATAGTGAGGGGTAAGGGGTTTTTGGGGGTCTGTTTATGACCAATTGTTGTATTCAGAGTGGTGAAGTGGGGGTTGACAGGGGGTAATAAAAATTTGAATTAATCGATAGGATAGAGCATTTTAATACAGAATAATCATGATACTAATAATTTGCAGTATTAAAATGATCTAACCTATCTGTTAATTGAAATTTTTATTGCTTGAAGTATATTTCATAATTTGAAGATGTGACAAATAAATATGTACTGATATGTGACGTTTGGACTCGCCAATTGTAATAGAAGTCCTGGCGTAGATAAATTTTCTGTCGTAATTAATTTGCAACAGCAATAATTAAATTGCTTTTGCAATTTACAAGGATATCTACGCCAAAAGACTTCTATTACAATTGGCGAGTCCAAACGTCACATGTTAGAACATATGTTACATCACATGTCATTCGAAGAGTTTACCAAAGAGCCAATCAAAACGATCATTTCAGCGCTCTGATGCATAAAGAGGAATGCGTTTTGTTTTGATCGAACGGCCAGCAATTTTCTTCGTTTTAAAAAAATATACTTGCTCAAGCGTTCTCTAAGTTTTACTAGTTCAGTTAAAATACTTAGGAATAATGTGCATTTGAATGGTAAAATCATTGCATAAATGCTTCTACGTTTAAAACTCACTGAAAAGCGAAACGTCCATAGCGGGTAATGTTAACAAGGCAAGAATATTGTTCCCAGCGCCCTCTACTGGTATGGGACACTTTTTCTGCCAGATTTTAATAGGCGAATGCCACACTATACTTATAGGCACTATACTACGGGTATCCGGGTGCATCTTTCGGCCGAATTGAGCCACCCCGTAATTGTATAATTTTCTTAGACCAGTGGTTCTCAACCTTTTATGCTTCACTTACCCCCTGGAAATGTGTATGTAACTGGCGTACCCCTTGAATAGATAGATAAAACTACAGTTATAGTATAAAAATGGGAATAAAATAAAACATATATCAGTGGTTCTCAACCTTTTATGCTTCACGTACCCCCTGGAAATGTGTATGTAACTGGCGTACCCCTTGTATAGATAGATAAAACTATAGTTATTGTCTAACAATGGGAATAAAGTAAAACATATATATATACACACACATTAAATTTCGTATTCATCAATTACAGGTATCGATAAACACAAAAAATGACATTTTTGCACAGCAGTGTTGCCAACTTAGCGACTTTGTTACTAGATCTAGTGACTTTTGAGCTCTCATGGTGTACCCCAAAAAAATATTACCGCGTACTCCCAACGGATACGCATACCCCCAAAAAAATTACCGCTTACTCCCAACGGATACGCGTACCCCACGTTGAGAACCCATGGCCTACACCATCCATGGTCAACAGTAATAATTTTTATATGACTTTCGGAAACATCCAAACCGAACGAAGAAAACATATCTGAAATAAAGCTTAAGCACGGAGCTTAAGTATCGCATGTTTATGTTTGTGTCGATGAGTATATCCCAAATGTAATCAAGTTTTTTCAGCTATGTAAAGGTTTTATGAATGGTTTCTTACTTTTGTATTGAGATATTTCATTCAGTTAAATAAGATTATACTTCTCAGTTTTTGATGATGATATAATTTTAATTTGACATATGTGCATAAGTCATTGGCACAATTTCTATTAATATTAGTAAAACAAAGAATATACTTTTTCAGTAATTATAGTATTTTACTTTTTTTATATAGGTGTTTTGCTGGTGAAAAATACTAGATAAATATATTTCGAAACTTGTATTCCAATTTGAAACTCCATCCTTTGAACAGTACATCTAATTAACAAGGAAAAAGTATAAATCAGGTAAATGATTTAATATTTATGCAATTGCCTAATATAGCAAATTGTGTAAGAACTAATTGTTGAAATTAGTTTTATAGTGGGAATATATAACACCTGTTCATTCTGGTTTTTGAATCAGGAATATAGAATAGGCTATAAAGATGTAATCCTAAAAATTTAATGGAGGGGGCGACTCAGTCGGTAGTGTGCCAGGCCTGTAATCTGCGGTTTCCAGGTAAGAGTCTCCAGCTGGGTCAATGTTGAGATTTATCACTGCAAAACTCTCCGCCCTGCCCACAGTCAGTAGGGGACACCAATGGGCTTGGAAAGGTCGCTGTCAGTCAGATGGGATGTTAAGCCATGGCCCCATGTGCAGGATAGCCACATCCTGTGCACATTAAAGAACATGCAGGATGACCTTGATGGGGGGGCTATCATCTGTCTCCCAACAGCTGTTCCAGTGGGTCCCCTCCCCCAACCTTCTCTGAGCTTTTGGGTCCATGTGATCTGGCCATTTAGCCCATGGTGTGCAAAAAAGTGCCACTCGGAGGTAAAACAACCCAACGTAAAAATTTAAAGGCAGAATGTTTGGAAATGCAACTATTGTTATATCTTTGATTGTTAAATATTATGTCATTATTATGGAAACATTTCCAGAGGTTTACAAAAAGCCAAGAAATGCATTTTTCCCCACTAAATTTTTGAAAACAAAAGTCTGAAATTTGGAACTATAATGATCATCTGATGCCTTTCAAAATCAGATACTGGGTGGAGTTCTGCAGACACTCCATTAATCAATTTTGGTGATTTTCCAGAAACATTTGGTTACAAGATTGTAGAGAGTTTCTAATTCCAGTTTGGGGCTGGGGTGGCTCAGTCGGTAGCGCACCAGGCTTGTAATCTGTATTTCCCAGGTTCAAGTCCCAGCTGGGTCAGCGTGGAGATTTATCTCAGCAAAATTTCCCTGCCCTGCCCACGGTCAGTAGGGGACACCGATGGGCTTGAAAAGGCTGCCGTCCGTCGGATGGGGCATTAAGCCGTGGCCCCGTGTGCGGGAGAGCCATACCCTGTGCACGTTAAAGAACACGCTGGATGGCCTTGACGGGAGGCTACCGTCTGTCTCCCAACAGCTGTTCCAGTGGGTCCCCTCCCCCAACCTTCTCTGAGCCTTCGGAGTCCTTGTGACCTGGCCATTTAGCCCATGATGTGCAAAAAAAGTGCCGCTCAGAGGTAAAACAATCCAATCCAATCTAATTCCAGTTTACTGATTCATTTCCTCTGTGACTTTAATTTTTTGCTGGCTTTTTTGTGTGACCATCAGATTCATATGAAATGAGAATTCATCACCATATGATTAAATATTTATAAAATTTGAATATAAACAGAAAAGACACATATTCCACATTGCCTTGTTCAAAACAATCAATAAAAATGGAAAGCAAACAGATTAAGGAATCTGATGTGATCACCCTAGTAGTAAGTTACCCTTTGGCAATTTGTGATTTTTCAAACTTTTTAGATAAAATAACTTGAGAATGATCACAAAATAATTAACAGTTCTGTAATTTTAAGAATTTAATCTTTCTGATGTCCAATCTAAAAGCAAATCAGTCTGCAGACCCAGCTATTTAACTAGGGTCGGTAAAAAGAGCAAATTTTATAAATTTCATAGATAGGTCATGTTACACCAAAAAAAGAAGAGTTTATTCCACATAGTAAAAATATAAAAATTTTAAAGTGAATAATCAAAATGAACATTTTTTTTTTCAATTAAGACAATTTACTGTGTTTTTTCATTTTAACTTTAGCAAAAAAGTTTTTTACTTTTTCAGTGTTTCCTTATTATTCCAAAATGAAAATTTCATAGTATTTCTGTTATTACTAAAATATTCTTATATATTTTTTTTAATTTTATCAGAACATGTACATAGTAATATGGTGTATAAATCATAATGTGCATGATCAGTATTAAAGTAAGCCTAAGGACAGCTCATTGAGCAAAAGAACCCGTATTTTAGCCTAGAGGCAGATATATAGTCTGCACTATAAGGAATCACTAAATCTGCATTATATTTTATTATATATATATTATATTAATAGTAATTAATAGCTGCTATATACTGGCATTAGTTTCATAAGTTTTTCTTTAAGCTTTTTTGTACTGGAATTTCAAGTAAATGTGAAAGGAAAATATTTTTGCCAGTGTGTGGGATTCGAACCCACACTTTCCAGATTCATACTAGAGTGCTCTAAAATCACTAACACCTGCTCTGTCATTCATCCACTAATTTTATTCCAAAAGTATTTATTGACTTGAAAGTCAATAGTAACTCTGTGGATTTACAATTTAAGGAAAATATTGTTTATTAACTTTGAAACCTTTTTCATTAGGAAATATATATGCATATTTAAGCTGGATAATTCAATTTTTAGAAAAAAGTTGCTTTTGTTTTACAAGAGATCTTTTTTGATGCTTGATGCACAGTAAGGGTGATTTTGAAATGTCAGTACCAGTGGCTTGAAAAAGGTTATTAGATTCTGAAAAAAATTCATCGCCGCCACGGCGGGAATCGAACCCTCATCTCTCCAGATTCATGCCAGAGCGTGCTAATCATTGCACCACGCGTCATTGGGGCGGGGGTGGCTCAGTCGGTAGCGCGCCAGGCTCGTAATCTGTAGTTCCCAGGTTCGAGTCCCAGCTGGGTCAGTGTTGAGATTTATCTCCGCAAAATTCCCCGCCCTGCCCACGGTCAGTAGGGGACACCGATGGGCTTGGAAAGGCCGCCGTCCGTCGGATGGGACGTTAAACCGTGGCCCCGTGTGCGGGAGAGCCATACCCTGTGCACGTTAAAGAACACGCTGGATGGCCTTGACGGGAGGCTACCATCTGTCTCCCAACAGCTGTTCCAGTGGGTCCCCTCCCCCAACCTTCTCTGAGCCTTCGGGGTCCATGTGACCTGGCCATTTAGCCCATGGTGTGCAAAAAAGTGCCGCTCAGAGGTAAAACAACCCAACCCAACAAACAACCACGCGTCAGACAATGAATATTTCCAGAATATGACCTTTTAAATCTTCTTCTTGAGACGTGACTGAGACAGCGCGATCTATACTCAAGGAGATGCAACGTTTTCAGTCATTGCATTTGATTATCAGATGTTAATGAGAAGGTCGCTAATGCTAACGTGTTAAATATATAATTAAAATCAATCCAAAGTGAATGCATTCCCTGAAGGCCGCCACCTGTTGATTGAGACTTTAAATCATGGTCGCGTGTGTGGGAGACCATATCCTGTTGTATGTTAAAGAACACACCGCATGGCTGTGACAGGAGGCTATCATCTATCTCCCAACAGCTATCCCTCCCCCAACCTTCTCTGAGCCCTCTGGATCCTTGTGACCAGGCCATTTTGCCCATTATGTGCAAAAAAGTGCTGCCTAGAGGTAAAATAACCCAACCCAAAACTGTATGCATTATCTTGCCATCTTAAACAGTAATTGACAATCTCAGCATTACCTGTAGATGTTTAAATGTCTATAAATCAATAAATGTTTTTGTGGAAAAATTTCACCGACATATGGGATTCGAACTCGCATCTCTCCAAAAACATGCCAGAGTATTTTAACCTGTTGAACTAATGCTGGCACAATCATTTTTACACTAATAATGACTATCACTCTCCCGTAAATTTTGGGCACCTCCTTTTGGCACCATTTATGATCTCAGGTGGCAGCTGTTTTTTTTAGTGTTTATTTATTTTTACTACTCTGAGTAAGATGGTAAATAATGAAGTCACAACACGCTATACAGCATTATTAATGATTTAAACAATAATTGACAATCTCACCATTACCTGTAGATGTTTAAATGTTTATGAATCAGTAAATGATTTTGTTTAAAAAATTTTGCAGACATATGGGATTCGAACCCGCATCTCTCCAGAAACATGCCAGAGTATTCTAACCTGTTGAACTAATGACATCTGTCTTTTTTCCCCTAATAATGACTATCACTCTTCCTGTTAATTTTGGGCACCATCTTGGGTGGCAACTATTTCTTTTTAGTGCTCTGAGTAAGATGGTAATAAATAAAGAAGTCATTTCACGCTATATAGTTTATTAATGATTTAAACAATAATTGACAATCTCAGCATTACCTGTAAATGTTCTTGTCTGCATACTCCTAAAAATATTAGTCTGCAAAGAAATTTGTTTTTACAATAGTTATGTAGCCGTCCCGTGGCCGAGTGGTTAGCACACTTGGCTACTGATCTAAGGGACCTGGGTTCGAGCCCCTGATTAGGTGGATGTGTGTGTCGTTTTTCTGCTGAGGTCCTGCCATCCTCTCAGATCTCCTACTGTGGCATATAAACTGACAGGCTCCTATCAGACCTCTGTGGCAAGCAGCTGCTTGAGGGGGTATTTATTTTTTTATTTATTTATGTGCTGAAATGATATCAACAATGTCTTTACAATATGCATGAAAACAGTGATTTTTGGATTTTATTATACAATACACTAAGTTGATAGGGTATTTTTACTATAACACTGTGGAGGTACATTTTTTTCTAACATCTTGCATCAAACACATTACTATTAAACAACAGTTCCTTCAGAATATTAGAAGTCAAACTGTACCTTGTCCAATTTCATTTTCGCATCCTCAGTGCAATGCAGAGCATTATTGTATAAAGTAATTAATTTTTTTAATTCAAAATTATTTTAAGTTAATATTTTCAATTAAAAAGGAAAAATAAAATTTGACTTGAAACAATTAGTGTCATTTTATCAAACAGTGAACACCATACTGTTTTATAAATTTTATTTTTAAATATTACCCCCCCCCCCCCATACTTTTAAGTAAACATTTTGAATGAAGTATTTGTGTGCTTTGTACCACTAAATTAATATGTAAAGATGTATGTAAAGAACAAATAAATTAATCATAAAAAATTTCATCACCAACCATGAATCTTGAACTATAAGAGATGAAATGAGAGAGAGATTGTGCGAGGTTTGTAATCTGCAATTTCTAGGTTGAAGTCCAGCTGTCCGAGTGGTTAGCCAGCTTGGCTACTGATCTAAGGGATCTGGGTTTGAGCCCCGGATAAGGCATGGATGTTTTTCTGCTGAGGTCCTGCCATCCTCACAAACCTTCTACTATAGCATATAAATTGACAGGCTCCTATCAGACCTCTGTGGCAAGCAGCTTCTTGAGAGGGTATTTTTTTTATCCTCCATCCTACTCCTGGTGAGAATGAGGACAGTGATGGGCTTGGAGAAGCTGCTGTCTTTTGGATGGGATGTACAGGATAATATAGCCTTGACAGGAGGTTTTTTATCTGTATCCTAATAGCTGTACAGTGTGTCATTTTACCAAACCTCTCTGAGCCCTTAGGGTTTTGTTGTGTTGTTTTTCCTCTGAGCGGCACTTTTTTGCACACCATGAGCTAAATGGCCAGGTTACATGGACCCCGAAGCCTCAGAGAAGGTTGGGGGAGGGGACCCACTGGAACAGCTGTTGGGAGACAGATGGTAGCCTCCCATAAAGGCCATCCAGCGTGTTCTTTAACGTGTACAGGGTATGGCTCTTCCGCACATTGGGCCATGGCTTAACGTCCCATCTGACGGACGGCGTCCTTTCCAAGCCCATCGGTGTCCCCTACTGACCGTGGGCAGGGTGGGGAGTTTTGCGGAGATAAATCTCAACTCTGACCCAGCTGGGACTCGAACCTGGGAACAAAGAGCCCTTAGGGATTTTGTGACTTGGCCATTCACCCAATTGTGTACACAAAAGTGCCACTCGAGGGTGAAACAACCAAATTTATAAGAAATTTCTCAAAAGCTTTTATGAAGCATAAAACTATCCCCCATCATTTTGATTAAACACATTGCTGTCAGGCAACAATTGTCCAAATTATTATGAGGCCAAACTTTATCTTGTCTAAATATTTTTTTCTTTCAAACAAGGACTCTAAATTTTACCAAAAAAACAAAAGATTCCAAGGACTAACATTTTTGGATCGACTTGTCTTATGGTGATGCTATTTCTCAGCAAAGCAATATCTGTTGAAAAAGAAGTAGCAATTATTGATTTCAGAAAAAAGTGTAGTGAAATTAAAGAATATTGAATTATTGAAAATTTTAACCTGTAATTATTGTATAGTTAAAACTAAGAAACATTAATTTTTATACTTTAAGTGTCTGAAACTTAACTTTTTGCAATCCTGTGTCACATCATATGCAACATTGCAAATTATACTATATTACAGTAGGTGTAATACATGTATTCTGTAAGGCGGGGGTGGCTCAGTCGGTAGCGCGCCAGGCTTGTAATCTGTAGTTCCCAGGTTCGAGTCCCAGCTGGGTCAGCGTTGAGATTTATCTCCGCAAAATTCCCCGCTCTGCCCACGGTCAGTAGGGGACACCGATGGGCTTGGAAAGGCCGCCGTCCTTCGGATGAGACGTTAGGACGTGGCCCCGTGTGCGGGAGAGCCATACCCTGTGCATGTTAAAGAACACGCTGGATGGCCTTGACGGGAGGCTACCATCTGTCTCCCAACAGCTGTTCCAGTGGGTCCCCTCCCCCAAACCTTCTCTGAGCCTTCGGGGTCCATGTGACCTGGCCATTTAGCCCATTGTGTGCAAAAAAGTGCCGCTCAGAGGTAAAACAACCCAACCCATGTATTCTGTGCAGTTCTAGTGGAAAACAAAGTTAGCATTATTGTGCCATCTATTGCAAGAGAATGAATTTTATTGTTTTTCTGCTGAATTTCATATATAAGAACACCTGTTAGACATCATTATGTTCAATATCAAAAATAATTGTGATTATGAAATTGATCTTTCTAAAAATTAGAATGAAGATTAGTGTGGATTATAGCAATTATAGCAGATGGGCAAGAAATTTCTTGAAGTTCTGTAGGTACTTGATTTAGTACAACTGGTATGGGTAATTGAAATGGAACATCTAGTAAAAAGTTTAGAAATTTATCGACTTTTTTCCACTAATTTAAATGGCTATTTCCTAAAAATGGCTATTCCACTAAATTAACTGTGTAGAGAGGAAATTTTGTGATCACTGCATTTCTGGACAGGCAGTAGTTATTGATGAACACACAGTGACTTTCCAAAAGCACCTTGCTTAAAAGAAAAACACAGATCCCAACTAAATGGATTTGTATGTGTTTGTCCTGGCTTACTGCAACACAGGAAATGAGTGTATTATACCTTGTTTTGGTTTTATATCTCCAACAACAGTCTTTTATAAACTGATCTGCATTTTACTTCTAGAATAGTATGCTCTTATGTGGTAAGCTTCTGCAAAGCGTGGGGCGGGGGTGGCTCAGTCAGTAGCGCGCCAGGCTCGTAATCTGTAGTTCCCAGGTTTGAGTCCCAGCTGGGTCAGGGTTGAAATTTATCTCCGCAAAATTCCCCACCCTGCTCACGGTCAGTAGGGGACACCGATGGGCTTGGAAAGGCCGCCGTCCATTGGATGGGACTTTAAGCCGTGGCCCCGTGTGCAGGAGAGCCATACCCTGTGCACGTTAAAGAACACGCTGAATGGCCTTACTGTCTGTCTGGCCTACTGTAGCTGGGAGGCTACTATCTGTCTCCCAACAGCTGTTCCAGTGGGTCCCCTCCCCCAACCTTCTCTGAGCCTTCGGGGTCCATGAGACCTGGCCATTTAGCCCATGGTGTGCAAAAATGTGCCGCTTGGAGGTAAAACAACAACAACAAAAATCTGCAAAGCGTGCATGGAACTCATTTTCACAATTACATAAATAAATTGTGCTTTGAACTTGAACTAGCAATCAAACTTCATAAACACACATCATTCCAAAAGAATTCTTACACAAGGATAGAAAAATATGAAATTGTTTTGACAAAGTTGGTTCAGGTCTTGCCATGGGTTGGGTTGTTTTACCTCTGAGGGGTGGGGATGGCTCAGTCGGTAGCATGCCAGGCTCACATTCTCCCACTCCTTGACCCTGCTCTGAACACAAATATATACAATTTTATTGATATACCTCAAATTTATTATGCAAACACTATTTAAATAATTAAGTTTTTAAATATAAGTAGTGCTGTAATCCTATATGATAATACACTACCTCTTTCAGGAATCCAGTTGCCATAGGAGAAATATGTTTATTGACATCAACCTGTGTGAGGCCCAGTCTGTAGCTTTCCCTACATATTAGCCTTTACAATTATCTTTAGCTAGGGGCGGGGGTGACTCAGTCGGTAGCGCGCCAGGCTTGTAATCTGTAGTTCCCAGGTTCGAGTCCCAGCTGGGTCAGCATTGAGATTTATCTCCGCAAAATTCCCCGCCCTGCCCACGGTCAGTAGGGGACACCGATGGGCTTGGAAAGGCTGCCGTCCGTCGGATGGAACGTTAAGTCGTGGCCCCGTGTGTGGGAGAGCCATACCCTGTGCATGTTAAAGAACATGCTGGATGGCCTTGACAGGAGGCTACCATCTGTCTCCCAACAGCTGTTCCAGTGGGTCCCCTCCCCCAACCTTTTCTGAGCCTTCGGGCTCCTTATGGCCTGGCCATTTAGCCCATGGTGTGCAAAAAAGTGCCACTCAGAGGTAAAACAACCCAACCCTATCTTTAGCTAAAAACTGAGTAATAAATGTTCTTTAACATTATTTTACATAGTTATTTATTCATTAAGTACTCAAATAAAAGGACATTCTTGCTCAGAAATTAATTAAAAATAACTTCAAATTCTCTGTCGTTGAGCAATAAAATTTTAAAGTTTAGCCTTCAAACTATTTGTTTTCAATATACAGATAGTTTGAAGGATAAACTAAACTTTAAAATTTTATTGCTCAATGACAGAGAATTTTAAGTTTTTTTAATTTATTCTTTTGTCTGTTGTCAAAAGAATTTATGAATTGACTGTAAATCAGGTATTTTACTAGATTATCAGAAGGTTAGTTTTCATTGAATGGCAGTGTGACTGCACTGTTACAATAAGCAATTTGTATGTTATGTTCTAATGGTTCTAATTGAGTAAATTATAATAGTGTACTGACATTATTTGCTGTAATATCTGCATTTTTAAATAAATTGTTTTGTGTAAAATTCTAAACTCCATTTTTCTGTGATGAACAAAGGATTAACTTTTGAGAATATAAATAAAATAGAAATATATCATTTACAATATGCAAATAAATATACAATAAATATTAAAATAAAATTAAATATATTACAGTATATATATTTAAATATAAATCGTAAATAGACATATGCAGCGAGGAATGAACTTGGAACGTATGTAAACATGGTTAAAAAATCAAACGCTGTAAAATAGTGCTTCTGTGTATTTCACATTTTTGAACATTTATTCGTATAAAAAGAAATGGGCTAATTTTAAATTTCCCTCTAAACTTCAAGCATCTGCATATACACTAAAGTTCACAAATAACAAAAACAAGAGCCCTGCACCTGAGAGCATTCTTCTCTGCACAGAAATTTTTTTCATGCATATTCTCCAAAAATTAGAGAAATCATTGGTTGTGACCCAAGATTGAAACCCTCACAATGCAAATAATAGTACTACCCAGAGGCTAATTGGCCAGCCCAAGAGCCTTTTTTGACCCTGGTTCTTAAAGATATGCTAGGTTAGGAAACCCCTAACCTTGTACATCTTTGAAATGTTCAAAGAGGTGAAACTACTAGAGCTGTACTTGGATGTGGCAGAACCCAAATCCAGATCTATAATATCTGTGGTTCATTAAATAGTGTACGGGCAGACATTATTAATTATCATAGAGAGAAGATATTTTAGAAATTAGGGTTTGATAAGGAGTAAAAAATATTTGTGGAAATAACAATGTTAAAGTTTAGAAAGGAATGTAGTTATGAAATTATTAAAGATGCAAAAAGGCATGTCTCAGTTTTAGTTAACTAGCCAAAGTAATTTTTTGTTTATTCTGTCAATCAATATCTTGCAAATATTCATTATGTGCTACTTGTTTTGAAATTATTGAGTACTATATTTAAGGTTTTATTTTAGGCTTTCTGTGTGTACAAAACAATTTTAGTTATTTTTGCATAACTCAGAGTTTAAAGTTTTCTGTATGCTGTTTAAGCATTTAACAACCCATTGAGAGGCTTAAGACCACAAGTGCTTGCTTCAATAGATTCTTTTGTATATAGATATAATTATGTTTCATAACAGTTGTGCATTTTGTTGTGTTTTTTGCATAGGTAATAAAATGTCTACACCAGTTGATCCTGCAGTTGCTGAAGCTGAGCAGATAAAACAGGTAATTCATCTGTGTCATATGTATATATACAGTGGACCTTCGTTATAGCGCTGCTTGCTATACCGCGCACTCAGTTATAGCGCGGGCGATGTTTGCGATAAGTTCAAACATGTTTATACAGGTCATACTTATTAAGATGTATAACTATGTTATGTGAATTTTAATAAAACACTTAATAAATAAATTGGTTTTTTTATTAAAATACATAATATATATAGTTGATGGAATGTTTCAGTATATAGCTCAAATCGTTCTGAGTAAATTTATTGTGTTGCCACCGCGCCGTTCAGTATAACGCGGTTCACCTTATAACGCGGGTGTTGTTTCCCGCCCGACATGCGCGTTATATCGGGGGTCCACTGTATATATTTGCTGAAATAATCTTCAAATGATTAAAATTAGTCTTGTGTGGTGTTTGATTTCAATTTGAATTGACTTTGCTCAGTAATACTTTAAAAATGATATTTTTATGCATAAATATTAGCATTTGGGTAGAGAGGAACTTAAGAAATCTTTATGGATCCCCCCCACGCACACACAAAAAAAAAGTATGGCATTCATATTAAAATATAAACTGTAAAAAATATTGTTTTAACACTTATTCCGAATTCAAATTGTTACTAATTTGATAAAGATTAGGTTAACTACTCTACACATACTCTAGGTACTGGAGTAGTCACTTGATATCGCAACAAACAATTGTCTCATTGACACTAACTAAGCTGGATGGCTTTGATATTCAGATCAGTGCGGTGAAATTTCGGCTAAATAGTCATACCTGTGTTGTTTTGATGAGATGTTTCTGACTACGCATTACCATCCACTTTGGCACATCGTCAGGCAAACACTGTCCTGGCAGTTGGATGAGTTGGAGACAAGATACTCTCAATCGGTGGATGCACGTCCTGCATGAGGTATCAAAGAGCAGATTGTTTGTCACAATACCACATGACTAATCCAACACCTACAGTGTTTATAGAGTTAACTTAATCTTTATTTAATTCAGCACAGTGTGTTTTTTACTAATTTGAATTTTTAAAAATTCAACACTGTTAATATGACTTTATGTAAGTAGAAATTTACAAGATTTTTCCTTGACAAAAAGTAACAAACTTATCTTGTGCACCATATGAATGTGGGGCGGGGGTGGCTCAGTCGGTAGTGCGCCAGGCTTGTAATCTGTAGTTCCCAGGTTCGAGTCCCAGCTGGGTCAGCGTTGAGATTTATCTTCGCAAAATTCCCCGCCCTGCCCACGGTCAGTAGGGGACACCGATGGGCTTGGAAAGGCTGCCATCCGTTGGATGGGACGTTAAGCCGTGACCCCGTGTGCGGGAGAGCCATACTTGGTGCACGTTAAAGAACATGCTGGATGGCCTTGACAGGAGGCTACCATCTGTCTCCCAACAGCTGTTCCAGTGGGTCCCCTCCCCCAACCTTTTGGGGCGGCGGTGGCTCAGTCGGTAGCGCGCCAGGCTCGTAATCTGTAGTTCCCAGGTTCGAGTCCCAGCAGGGTCAGCGTTCAGATTTATCTCCGCAAAATTCCCCGCCCTGCCCACAGTCAGTAGGGGACACCGATGGGCTTGGAAAGGCCGCCGTCCGTCGGATGGGACGTTAAGCCGTGGCCCCGTGTGCGGGAGAGCCATACCCTGTGCACGTTAAAGAACACGCTGGATGGCCTTGACGGGAGGCTACCATCTGTCTCCCAACAGCTGTTCCAGTGGGTCCCCTCCCCCAACCTTCTCTGAGCCTTCGGGGTCCATGTGACCTGGCCATTTAGCCCATGGTGTGCAAAAAAGTGCCGCTCAGAGGTAAAACAACCCAACCCAACCCCCAACCTTCCCTGAGCCTTTGGGGTCCATGTGACCTGGCCATTTAGCCCATGGTGTGCAAAAAAGTGCCGCTCAGAGGTAAAACAACCCAACCCATAAGAATGTTGTAACTTTGCAGTGCAGGTAAACACAGATCATGCGTGACACTATGCTAGTAACTTAACTACCCAACCAGAATCATTTTTTAGCAAAAATATTAAATTTCTTTTTATGATTCCTAGTTTTCAAAATAGGTTTTAACTAGAAAATGAAATGATTCAGGTAACATTTCTTGCCCCCATGCAATCAACCTGTAGATGGAAGAACAGTTTTTAAGTTGGTAATACTTGTCAAAGGGACCTGGGTTCAAGCCCCAGGTAAGTATGGATGTTTGTGTTGTTTTTCTGATGAGGTCTCGCCTACCTCACAGACCTACGATGATGTATAAAAACTGATAGGTTTCTGTCAGACCTCTGTAATAAGCACCTGCTTGAAAGGGTATTTATTTATTTATCTGTAATACTAATTAAAGAGGCCTGGATTCAAGCCTCATGTAAGGTATTGATGTTTGTGTTGTTTTTCTGCTAAGGTCTCACCTTCCTCACAGACTTTCTCTCTGGTGTATAAACTGGTAGGCTCCTGTCAGATGTTTGCCAGATGAAATACAGCCATGGATCTTCCAACAGTATATCAAGTAACTTTATGTTCTGAGATACCAGGTGGTAATTTTTCTGTTAAGTCACTGTGAACAGATTTGATCTACAAAACCACATTACCATATACATTGGAAACTATTGGATGCATTCAGTTTCATGGGGAGGAGGTGGCTCAGTCAGTAGTTCACCAGGCTCATAATCTAAAATTCTTAGGTTCAAGTCCCAGCTGGGCTGTTGAGATTTTTCTCCACTAAACTCCCCACCCTGCACATGGCCAATGGGCATGGAAAGACCACCGTCTGTCAGATGGGACATTAAGCCATGACCCTGTGTACTGAAGAGCTAAACCCTATCCACGTTAAAGAACATGCTTGATGGCATTGATGGAAGTCTACCATCTGTCTCCCAACAGCTGTTCCTCAACCTTCTCTGAGACTTTGGGATTCTTTTGACCTGGCCATTTAGCCCATTGTGTGCAAAAAAGTGCCACTCAGAGGTAAAACAATCTAGTTGAAGAACACACTGGATGGCTTTGACAGGAAGCTACCATCTTTCTCCCAACAGCTGTTTCAGTGGGTCCCCTCCCCAACCTTCTCTGAGCCTTTGGTGTCCCTTTGACCTAGCCATTTAGCCCATTGTGTGCAAAAAAGTGCCACTAAGAGGTAAAACAATCTAGTTAAAGAACTCGCTGGATGGCTTTGACAGGAAGCTACCATCTTTCTCCCAACAGCTGTTTCAGTGGGTCCCCTCCCCAACCTTCTCTGAGCCTTTGGGGTCCCTTTGACCTGGCCATTTAGCCCACTGTATGCAAAAAAAGTGCCACTAAGAGGAAAAACAACTCGACCCATTGATGTTTTCTGATTTTCAATAAACCTGAATCAGAACTGTAGCATTTGGAAACCTGCAAGATGTTCTTTAACATTAACTTTACAATAGATATTGAAAAAATAATCAACTGAAGGTTTAAGTGTCCTTACAATTTAGGTAAATTATTTTATCTCTATGCATTATTTTAATAATGCCAAGATAAAATATTAAAGCTGGTCCCCTATATGTCCACTGCCCTACTAAAATATTAAAGAATTTGAATGTTAGTGTGAATCTAACTTCGAAACTCTGTAACTTCAAAAATATTTTGTTGAAAAAATGTGACTGAGAATAAAAATTGTAATAAACCTTATAACCCAGAGATATTGAGACTATTCAAATTTTATCAATTGTATACTCGTGAATATACTTTCCATCTCCATGGCATTCTTGTTGTCTGCTGCTTGAGGCTTGATCGCAGGAACAATGCCTTCATGTGACAGTGATTGTGTATGTTAGGTACAAATATTCATACCATCAATTAGAGGAGATCTTGATCAGCAGCCGATAGCTCAGTGGTCCAGATCACCTGACATGTTATCAGAAGGTTGTGAGTTCATATCCCTCGCAGTTCAAGACAATTTTTGCTCTAAAAATTGAATCAATGTAAGAGTGATATATCCCTGTCTGTGAATCAGAGACATCGAGAATATTCATGTGTAACCTTATTTAAATCTCAATTTTAACAATGTTTATCAGTATTTAAAGAATTAATAAACAATGGAATAAACTCGACTGATTCAATCAACTAATAAATCAGCACTTTTAGCGTCGATTTTTTTTTTCCTTTTTCTCTTTTTTTTTCTCTTTTTTTTTCTTTCTTTTTCTCTTTTTCTTTTTTTTTCCTTAGAGGAAAAATTGTCTTGAGCCAGGTGGGATACGAACCCACGACCTCCTGATAACATGTCAGGTGCTCTGGACCACTGAGCTACCGGCCGCCGATCAAGATCTCTTCTAATTCTTAAGGAAAAAAAATCGACGCTAAAAGTGCTGATTTATTACTTGATTTAAAGAATTATTGAAACTGGATTATTTCGCAATGAATTGTCTTGTTTTATAAAAATCATTCATAATTGTCGTATTGAAATGATCATTAGAAGCTTCTAAAATGTATACAATATAATAAAATCAGAGTGTACATATAAATTTCATAAAATCTATAATATCGTATATGATATATAAATGAAACTTGGCAGAAGTACAGCAATATAATCCAACAGTAATGGTGACGGCATATCTTGATATGCTGTTGTTACCATTACTGTTGGATTATATTGCCATACTTCTGCTGTTTTATTTATATATCAGATACAATATTATAGAGTTTTGTTAAATTTATTCTAAAATATATATTAATTTTATTAAATGGTTTGAAGCAATATTATTATTTAAGTTTTAGTTAATTTCTGCAATAAATTCTTATGACTCATTACTGTTGGCAAATATTCTAGCTTCCATAACACTTTAAATACTGAAGAAATATTATTAAAAAACAGGATTTAAATAGATTATTATCTTCATCTTTAGTCACATTTTTCCATTAAAGGCATATTCGAGAAGTTACAGAGCTTCAAAATTAGATTCTCAATGACATAACAGGGAAATTCTCTAATATTTTAATAGGGTAGTTTATATATATACAAACTGAGATGCCAGTTTATTAGGTACACCTACCTAGTAGCATGTTACACCTCCTTTTGCCTTCAGAACAGCCTGAATTCATTCAGGGAACTTACAAGATGCTGGGTTGGGTTGGGTTGTTTTACCTCTGAGCGGCACTTTTTTGCACACCATGGCTAAATGGCCAGGTCACATAGACCCCGTAGGCTCAGAGAAGGTTGGGGGAGGGGACCCACTGGAACAGCTGTTGAGAGACAGATGGTAGCCTCCCGTCAAGGCCATCCAGCATGTTCTTTAACGTGCACAGGGTATGGCTCTCCTGCACACGGGGCCACAGCTTAACGTCCCATCCGACGGACGGTGGCCTTTCCAAGCCCATCGGTGTCCCCTACTGACCATGGGCAGGGCAGAATGCTGGATGCCTTGTGCAGGATTGTTGCACTGTGCAGAAATGATAGTGTCACACAGTTGCTGCAAGTTGGATGGTGCCACAGTCTCACTGAGATAGCCCTTTCTACCTCACCCCAAAGATGCTCGACAGGGTTTAGATCTGGGAACTGTGCAGGCCAATGAAGCAAGAAAAACTTTTCAACCTGTTCTTGGAACCATTCAGTGATAATATGTGCCTTGTTAACAGGTGCATTATTATGCTGAATTCCATTCTAGTGAGGATAAACTGTAGTCATGAAGGATGAACTTGGTCAGTAGTTATATTCAAATATGCCTTGGCATTCAGATGTCCTTTGATGAATCAGGGGGCCTAGTATATATCAGGTAAACATTCCCCACACTGCTGCTACTGGTCTGTACTGTTAACCCCAAACACACACAGCCTCATGTTGCTTGCACTAAATTCTGATCCTTCCATCAGCATGATGCAAAAGGTACCTTGAGTCATCTGACCAGGCTACGTTTTTCCAGTCCTCAATGGTCCAATGTCAATGCTCCTACCATGGAGACGTGCTTTCGTTTCTTTGCTGGCAGCAGTGGTGCTCGACATGATTGGTGGCTGTTGTAGCCCATTCACGACAAGGTCTGATATGTGATACGTTTGGAGGTGACCATCTCCACGTCAATGTTTATTTCTGTTGTGATTTGCCTGGTTGTCGCCCATCTGTTCACTTGCACAATTTTCACCAGTCTCTTTTGATCCCTATGATCCACAAACTGTTTCCATCCACAGGGCCACTTATCATTGGTAGTTTTTTTGCACCATTCTTGGTAAACTCTTGAAATGGTTGTGTGTGAAAAGGCCAGGAGAATATTTTTTTCCCATTTGGAAGATGCTTGAACCAGCACCCTTAGCACCAGCTATCAGCCCACATTCAAAGTCACCTCAGGTCACTCATTTTGCCCATTCTGATGCTCAATCTAACTCTAACTGATACTCGAAGAGCTTGTCTGCCTGATTTTTACTGCATGCTATAGTCATGTGACATATTACACATTGGAATGAACCATTTATATGACAAGGAGTGGTGCACTTAATAAACTGGCATATCAATGAATATTATCATTCTTCACTTGAAAAATGTTCTGCTGGCATCCATGACTATAGACAGTAATAGGAAAAGGTTTCAGGAAGCTTTTAAAATGCTCTAATCAGATAACAATGTAATATATCTTATATATATATATATACTGAGTATATACAGTGTAGTGCAGGTATTGTAATGGAAAGAGCTTAGAATTTCAATAATGTAAGACATAGGTTAATATTAAAACAAATTGCTTAATTAGTGAATATGTCATGCATATATATATAATTATTTTTTAATTTAGAAATGATTATCCTCTAATCTGCCTTGTTATCAGAATTACATTTCATTCATTTATTATTATTATTAATAATAGAAAAAATACTGATTTAGCTTTTCAGTTTTCAAAATTCACAAATCTGTTTTGAATTGCAGTTTGAATGAAGTCCCAAACAATGCCATTGGCTTTATTCAATTCATCGTGTGACATTTCTTTTAAACTTTTCAGCATTTTTTTTTTGGTTTTGAAAAGGGAAGTGGGTATTCTCCTACATGGAGGGCAGGCATAATCTTGAAACTTTTTCTAGCTTGTCTTGGCTACTCATAAAACACCTGCACAAAGACACACCCATCCACTGGCTTAGTAGTCAAGTACATTAACCACATAGTAAATAGGTTTACCATTTAAGGATGCCATAAATTTCTTTTACCACAATTAAATTTGTCAACTGTTTTACATTCATTTTTCTTTTTTTACTCCAGTAACTTTCACTTCATTCAGTAAGCTCAAAACGTTTTGATTTTACGCACCATCACAGATTTCATATTGATTTCTAAATGCAATCTGTAAGGGAGTAGCTAAACTTCAACTGGAAAGTAAGTTTAGCAATTTTCCCTATGACTCTTCCAAAGTGATCCCTCTCCTTCATAGGGGCAGGGGTGGCTCAGTCGGTAGCGTGCCAGGCTCGTAATCTGTAGTTCCCAGGTTCGAGTCCTAGCTGGGTCAGCGTTGAGATTTGTGGGCAGGGAATTCTGCGGAGATAATCTCTGCAAAATTCCCTGCCCTGCCCACGGTCAGTAGGGGACACCGATGGACTTGGAAAGACCGCCGTCCGTCGGATGGGACGTTAAGACATGGCCCTGTGTGCGGGAGAGCCATACCCTCTGCATGTTAAAGAACACACTGGATGGCCTTGACAGGAGGCTACCATCCCAACAGCTGTCTCAACAGCTGTTGGGATGGTCCAACAGCTGTTCCAGTGGGTCCCCTCCCCCAACCTTCTCTGAGCCTTCGGGGTCCATGTGACCTGGCCATTTAGCCCATGGTGTGCAAAAAAGTGCTGCTCAGAGGTAAAACAACCCAACCCAACCCTCTCCTTCATAAGATTGTTGTTGTTGGGTTGTTTTACCTCTGAGCGGCACTTTTTTGCACACCATGGGCTAAATGGCCAGGTCACAAGGACCCCGAAGGCTCAGAGAAGGTTGGGGGAGGGGACCCACTGGAACAGCTGTTGGGAGACAGATGGTAGCCTCCCGTCAAGGCCATCCAGTGTGTTCTTTAAACGTGCACAGGGTATGGCTCTCCCGCACACGGAGCCACGGCTTAACGTCCCATCCGACGGACGGCGGCCTTTCCAAGCCCATCAGTGTCCCCTACTGACTGCGGGCAGGGCGGGGAATTTTGCGGAGATAAATCTCAACGCTGACCCAGCCGGGACTCGAACCTGGGAACTACAGATTACGAGCCTGGCGCCTTCATAAGAAATGCCAGGAATGTTTCCATTATCTTTCTTCTTTTTACAGCTCCTTTTTAACATTAACAACTTGTGTTGCCCAAGTTAGGTGAGTATCTGACCTTACTAACTCAGACAAATACATAGTGGGATGCCTAATGCACCAAAGAATGTGTCATTATGTGTATTTATGGGGTTGAATGGAGTTGTGGGTTGTTTTACCTCTTAGCATCACCTTTTTTACACACAATGGGCTAAATGGCCGTCACATGGACTCCAAAGGCTTAGAGAAGGTTGGGGAAGGGGACCCACTAGAACAGCTGTTGAGAGACAGATGGTAGCCTCCCGTAAAGGCCACGAGCATGTTCTTTAATATGCACAGAGTATGGCTCTCTCGCACACTGGGCCATCGCTTAACATCCTATATCACAGACAACGGCCTTTTCAAGCCCATTGGTGTTCCCTACTGACTGTGAGCAGGGCAAGGAATTTTGCAGAGATAAATCTCATCGCTGACCCAGCTGGGAATTACAGATTATGAGCCTGTTGCACTACCAACTGAGCCATCCCCGCCCCAGGAATTGAATGGAGTTGTGGGTTGTTTTAGCTCTTAGCATCACCTTTTTTGCACACAATGGGCTAAATGGCCAGGTACAAAGATGCAAAGCCTCAGAAGTACCCATGGGAGACTTCTGGCCTGCACAATGGAAAAATATAGTGATGAAACAAAAATGGGATTATTTTTTTTTGCAAATAAACATTGTAAATTTTTGCAATGCGTTTATTTTTTAAAATATAATATGAAAAAGAAGTGAATGGGTGAAAAATGTTAAACATATTATGTAAATATAATTGTTGCATTTTTTTTTGTCTTCATTTCTGAAATGACTCATGAAAAGAATCAAATTTTAAAGGAATGATAAAATCTGCCCATTTGAAAATGCAGTTGCTTATCGTTGTACTAGTCAGACACTTGACCTGCAAAAAATGCAACTAGCATTTGCTAGGCTTTTGGCATAAGTGGATATTCAAAAATGTTTTAATATATCATACCTAATAATTGCAACTTCAGTATTAACAGTTAAGGACTAAGATTATGAACTGTATCTCATGCAAATGTACTTCAAATTATTAAGTATTAAGATTATTTAATTTCTTCCAGTTCAAGGATTTTTTGATTTCCTACAACAAGCTGTCAGAGCTATGTTTTATAGATTGTGTTCATGATTTTACAGTAAGACATGTTCGAGACAAAGAGGTAAGTTCAAAATAACTAATTTTGCACAGTATTAACTATTCTCAGTTTCTGAGACGTTTGTATATGTATTGTGTTTGGCTGGGGAATAAAGGTATCAGGTAAGATAGGTACCTATATTCCTCAGCCAAACACAGTGCTGTTATCACATTTTATATGATAACTGCATTGCATTATCATAAGCTGTTTTCAGGATGCTGTTATCACATTTTACATAATGACAGGCTTTGTAACAAGGCTTCCTAGTTTTAGCCATAATTTGTTCCAATATTGAGATTCTTTGTAAGAAAAGAAACGTTGGGTTTGGAAAAGTCACTACCCATAAAATGGACTCTTCACCACACAGGTGAACTGTGTGCATTGACAGAGGAAATTGTTCAAGTTAGTGACATAATGAATCAGGAACCAGCCAAAAATTGGCAATTCTTGACACATATTATGCTCCCATTCCTCATTATGAAACAACATTTTATGTTACTTTATTCTTGCCAATATTAACAATGTTCAGGTTAAAAAAATTACATTTAGAGTTGATATTTATATATAACGAAAGAAAATGATGGATTCTAATAAATAATAATATTTCATACAATTTAATATATTTGATGTCAACAAATTGATAATAGTGGCTAAAATAAACGCGTTGAACAGTTAGTTGTGTGCATAATGGCAAATTCTGACTTTTTTTTTTTGTTTTTCTCCACGTTTCATGTACTAAATATCCATTCCAGCCAACCATAAAAAAATACAGAGTGAGACTTTGGCACAACTGTGATTTGTTGAGTGATAAATGTTTTGTTAACTGGAAAATTGGGAATTCAATTTGCACATTTCTGTTTTTGCTAGTGAAAATCATTATAGTGATCTATCTTTGTAGTCCATAGAGAGTTGGGGCAGGGGTGTCTCAGTCAGTAGTGCACCAGGCTCTGTAACCTGTAGTTCCCAGGTTCGAGTCCCAGCTGGGTCAGTGTTGAGATTTATCTCCACAAAATTCCCCACCCTGCCCATGGTCAGTAGGGGACACTGATGGGCTTGGAAAGGCCGCCATCCGTCGGATGGGACATTAAGCCATGACCCGGGTGTAGGAGAGCCATACCCTGTGCATGTTAAAGAACATGCTGGATGGCCTTGACGGGAGGCTACCTTCTTTCTCCTAACAGCTATTCCAGTGGGTCCCCTCCCCCAACCTTCTCTGAGCCTTCGGGGTCTTTGTGAAAGTGCCGCTCAGAGGCAAAACAACCCGTAGAGAGTCTTTGAACTGTCTCAAACAAAAGAGGAGATAGCTCCTGTTACTAGTCCTTTGTGACACACTCGCCTGAAATTACCTCTTCCTTCCTTCATCACTTTATCAGGCCTACATCCTGTAAATTCTCTATACTGTGAATACTAAATCTACATTACATCATTATACTTAAGAACATGTAAGAGCTATTAGCTTATTGCTATAATCACATAGGATGTTCTGCTTATGGAAGATCTAAGTGCTATATTCTGCTTATAATTCAAGTATTTAAAGTTCTTAGTTAGTGCTCACGAGAAGGTTACATTTAGATGTATATCATACAGAAGACATCTCGCACAAGTAGGCTGGTACACTTGACACTCTTGGTGGAGAAACACAGTCCATCTTATTTGCAATGCACTTGTTGATGTTGAATTCATGTTGATTTAGATCTTGTATTGTAGTTTGGCCACTAATCCATTTTCAGGATGTGTAGTCACCAATGATCACATTTGTTACACAAGTTCAGGTTTGCAACTTCTTCGCTAATGAATTATCAGTAGCAGAATTTATTTTAAGAACCAGGTTTAAAATTTATAGGCATTTGAATTAAAAAAGAGTGAAGCTGCTGCTTAAATACCTATTTTTTTACGAGCCTATTGATACTGTTCCACACCTCAACTTCTAGATAGTGAATTAAAATTCATAAACGATATAGGTACTCAAGCTGGATATTTTAAATACTTTTTTTTAAAAAAAGTCAGAATCGAAATAAAAACTTTTTAATGCACAAACTACATCTGCCCAAAATATTGAGAATACTATAAGTTTCCCATATCTTAATGGATTTTTTGCGCACCATTAATAAAATATTAAAACCATATAAGTTATAGTACCAAGCACCATTAATAAACCATAAAAATGTTAACAATAAATGACCAGGATAAAATAACCCCTTCTGGGGGAATATATTAATACAATTAGATGACCCTTCCAATATCTTAGGAAATAAAAATAAATACGTAGGACGTACATAGAGAACAATAGAAGAAAGAATTTCTGAACATGAACAAGATATTCAACACCAATATGGCCACACCGCATTATCTGAAACTATCATTCAAAACCAATTAACTGTAAATAAATTAAACTATAAAGTAATTGCCTCCCAAACTACAAAATTTCAGTTAAATTTATTGATAAATTTGCATTGTGAAACATTATATAGCACAGACGTGACCTCCCTGCTGGCTGCATGGAACATCCTTATGCATAATTACCAGATGGGAAATGTCACTCACCACTAGAGGGCCAGCCTTATATTTACGGCTCACACACTTCAGTTCATTGCTGCCTGATGAAGACATAGGATGAGATATGTTGAAACGCGTTGCAGTGGGAAAGGTGGTGGTTTTTAAACTCTAAATATTTTTGAAACTCTGGTTTAATTGTATTGAGTTGAAACTTTGGTGTTTTTTAATTCAAATGCCTTTAAATTTTAAACCTTTGCCATTAAAATAAATTCTGTTACTGATAATTCATCAACAAAGAAGTTGCAAACCTGGACTTCTGTAACAAATGTGATCATCGGTGACTACACATCCTGAAAATGGATTAGTGACCAAAGTACAATACAAGATCTAAGTCAATATGAATTCAACATCAACAAGTGCATCGCAAATAAGATGGACTGTCTTTTTTCTCCAAGAGTGCCGAGTGTATCAGCCTGCTTTTACGAGATGTCTTGTGCATGATATACCATCTAAATGCAACCTTCTTGTGAGTATTAACTATGAACTTTAAATACTCGAATTATAAGCAGAATATAACACTTAGATCTTCCCTAAGTGGAACATCCTATGTAATTATAGCAATGAGAAGAAGCAAAGAGTACAGCAATGAGAAGATCATAACTGTACTACTTTTTTATCAGGTCACATGTTTGTGAATACCAACCACCTTCATCTCAGTGTTGAGCCAATTTTATTTCTACTGCCATATATTGTCTACTTTAACCATCCTCTTTTTCTCTCTTTATCACCCTGATTCATGCTGTTATCTAATTACAGAGCAGGGAACTAACATTTATTTTGACTCATTAATTTTTAATTAACACTGGTTGTATGAGAAATCCATCTGAATCTCTGAACATCACTGCTTATCAGCAAAATCAGACTTATGCAGCTCCGCTAGGAGAGAAGAATGCATTATGTCGAATGAGGCTTCTCCAAGCAGGAATCAAACTAGGGTTACCTCTGAGCGGCACTTTTTTGCACACCATGGGCTAAATTGCCAGGTCACATGGACCCCGAAGGCTCAGAGAAGGTTGGGGGAGGGGACCCACTGGAACAGCTGTTAGGAAACAGATGGTAGCCTCCCGTCAAGGCCATCCAGCATGTTCTTTAACGTGCACAGGGTATGGCTCTCCTGCACACGGGGCCACGGCTTAACGTCCCATCCGACGGACGGCGGCCTTTCCAAGCCCATTGGTGACCCTACTGACCATGGGCAGGGCAGGGAATTTTTGCAAGAATCAAACTAGGGACTCCGAAGGAAGTTTCCAAGTGCTGCTGAGAGGCAGTGACTTAATGTACAATGCCAAGAGGCTAACCCCCAAAGGGCATGATTACAATTTAGTACATACAGGTAAATCCCGTTATAACATGGTACTTGGGTTCCAAAGAATCACATCGTGATATAAGCAGGATTGCATTACAAACATTCAAGCCATTTTTCGTCATTCAAATTTCATACATCGGCCAACTATATCAACTTGTCCTTGCCACTTTTTTGCGTGCTATAAATTGCAATAGAAGGATTCACGGAAAATCGAAAAAATTAATTAAGCAATATTATTACATGGAAACTTAAGTTAATATGATATATTGCATTGTTTCAATCATGTCTTGACATAAAATAAAGTAAAACCAGTAATAAGGTTTGTATACTAAACACACACACATTTTATTATCATTTTTAGCTTCCCATGTGGTTATATTGGTAATTACATTCGTGTTTTAAATTGACAAACTGTTGAGCAGAAATTCGAGAGAAAGCGAAACAATCACAATGCACTCAAATCAAATTATGAAATGTGGGTAACTATATACAGAGTTACAAACATTTCCTGGATTTCAAAACAGGCAAACACACATTAGGATACATACAGATGTATTAGTTTTCAAGTCTGTCATTTTTCAATAAAAACCTATCAAGAGTTGACTGTTTCATTACTTGCCTTTGTTTCCTTTTAACCATTTCAATCATACAATTTAATTGTAAGATATTGCCTGTGTGTACACAAAACTACACAAGGAATCCAATATGTAGTTCTTGAGTGAAAAATTACATTTCATACAATAAAACAAAGGGAGCCACGCTTGCATCGCATTATAAGCCGAATCATGTTCTATCGGATCACATTTTAATAGTATTTACCTGTGTGTGTTCCCTATTGTAATGGCAGACTGTTATTCCTAGTTCGGGTAAGGGCAAGTTGTAAATAATAAAACTTTGCTACTCACTGTCTTTCATATTTAATTTCCATTCCTTGTACATGGTTAGCCGTCCCGTGGCCGAGTGGTTAGCGCGCTTGGCTACTGATCTAAGGGAAGGGACCTGGGTTCGAGCCCCGGGTAAGGCATGGTTGTTGTGTTGTTTTTCTGCTGAGGTCCTGCCATCCTCACAGACCTTCTACTATGGCATATAAACTGACAGGCTCCTGTCAGACCTCTGTGGCAAGCAGCTGCTTGAGGGGGTATTTATTATTATTTTATATTTTATACATGGTTAGAGATATGACTTTTATGACTATTTGCTTGTGTAAGAAGTGAGACCTTTTGTAAGTTTGTGATTCAGTTATCCGTAAATATGACTGTACAGATAGCAAAAGTCCACACCTTCTAGGTCTTATTCACAACCACATTTGCAAGGTCTTATTCTACACTCACATCCACAAATCTATCAGCATCCACTTAATTGACTACTTAATAACCTTTGAAGTTTTGCAAATGCTTGAGGTCTGATAAATGTTTGCAAAGAAATCAGTCTAATGGTTTGCTAATGACTAATAATTAACTAAAAATATAATATACATACTGTACTAAATATCAGATTAAAAATTACCAGAATTTGCATTTTTTTTACCCATTTTGTAAATTTATCTGAGTAAATTTTACTTTTTTAAATGTAATTATCTGTGATTATGCAAACACACTCCTTTTTATTATTGAGTAACTCTCTTTTGCATTTAACTCTGTAAACTTTGTGACATCCAAGACTGAACTTTTCATATAATTCCAGTCTACACAACACTCGAGAAATTTCTTAAATTTGGTTTTGTCAGCAAGAAAGATTGCTTCAAATATTTTTTTTTTATTTGTGGCTTTATCTTAATGCATGTTTTTAAATGAATGTCATCATTGAACTTTCAAAGTTTTTTCATATGTAAAGTATATGCTGTTATGTATATTCAGTAATGCTGCATGTATATTCAATAATGCATCAATAATATAGCCATTAATAATGCAGAATATTTGCCCCACGTTCCTACAGATTTTATCTGCATTAATAGCAATTTTTACCCATGGTTTTATCCACTATCCACTTAATATTAATCTTCTTTCTACAGAGAAATTTAAATACAGATATCTGCATCTGAACAGGGCCCTAAATATGACACAATAGCACTTATCAAATATCACATTAGGGGCAGGGGTGGATCAGTCGGTAGCACGCCAGTCTTGTAATCTGTACTTCTCATGTTCGAGTCCCAACTGGGTCAGCATTGAGATTTATCTCCGCAAAATTCTTCGCCCTGCCCATGGTCAGTAGGGACACTGATGAGATTGGAAAGACCACCGTCCATCAGATGGGACATTATGCCATGGCTCTGTGTGTGGGAGACCCATAACCTGTGCACATTAAAGAACACACTAGATGGCCTTGATAGGAGGCTACCATCTGTCTCCCAACAGCTGTTCCAGTGGGTTCCCTCCCCCAACCTTCTCTGAGCCATCGGGGTCCTTGTGACCTAGCCATTTAGCCCATGGTGTGCAAAAAAGTGCCACTCATAGGTAAAACAACCCAAATATTACATTAAATTTTTTAGATGAGGGACACTGGTGAGATTGGAAAGACCACTGTCCATCAGATGGGACATTAAGCCATGGCCCTGTGTACAGGAGACCCATAACCTGTGCACGTTAAAGAACACACTAGATGGCCTTGATGGGAGGCTACCATCTGTCTCCCAACAGCTATTCTAGTGGGTTCCCTCCCCCAACCTTCTCTGAGCCTTCGGGGTCCTTGTGACCTGGCCATTTAGCCCATGGTGTGCAAAAAAGTGCCACTCATAGGTAAAACAACCCAAATATTACATTAAATTTTAGAGATGAAATTATAAAAAATATAAATTTTTAAGACTAAGTAATTATTTGTTAGTATGAAAAACGTGTGCTTTATTGATTTTTTGTTCAGTCCAGAAATTATGAATAGACCTAATAGAAATTATGAAAATCAGTAATAGACCAATGTTTACACTCACATGAAAAATAGAGATGTGCTCAATCGTAGCTTAAAGAAATTCCACTAAGTGAAACATAAACTAAAGAAAATGTCTCAAGTATAATGTACATGCATGAAAAAAAAAGCTATTAAAACAGATCTGCAAACTGATGAGTAGCATTTAAATCAAGTTTGTGATTTACTGCATGATTGATAATAACAAGAAAGCTTTTAATGCACAACTGGCCAAGATCTGAAATGCATACATTCAAGTAGTGCTAATACTTTGTCTTTACTACACTTAACTGGCCATTTGGACTGTTTGAGGTATTAAATTGTTGCTGCAATGGATTTTACCAGATGGCAGGTTTTGAAAGTATAATCTGCCATATTGCTTGAATAGTGTTTCATAGATACAATATACTAGATAGCTTTTAATTTTGAACAGATTTTTCTAGTTAATTCTAGAGATATTCTATGGATTCAAATAATGTACATGGGTAAGTCAGAAAGTAAGATTCCATATTAATTTCTGCGAAGGCCGTAATCACACTGAAGACAGTATACAGGAAATGTTCCAAAATATGTATATTACTTTCCCATTTATCAGATTAAAAACATTTTCATAATTTTGAAACTAGATTAAAGTTTTAATCTGCTGATAGAAGGATGCTTCTTGCTTGACTTTGTGTTTGATGGCATCATCAGATGAAAAGTTCATCCTCAGAGATGCTTCTTCAGTTTACCAAACAAGTGAAAATCTGATGTGTCAGGTCTAGATGCCAGAAGTGGATGCTCAGTGACATCAGCTGATGTAGATGGGGAGTCCATTTCTGTTTCATTCACTACAGTCACATGACCATTATCTTACACATGGCACCATTTCCTCATGCATTGTACTGACAATACATCTTAGCTACACACAGCTATAACTATCGATGGATTTCTACCAGATAGGCCTGTGCCACAGAAGCCAAATTACTGCTTGGATCTCCAGCTTTATATACATGTGCTGTACCTTTGCCATGTTTGCTCTGACTCTGCACTTCACAGCATGGTTTGTAACAGTGTTGGTTTGGGTTGTTTTACCTCTGAGTGGCACTTTTTTGCACACCATGGGCTAAATGGCCAGGTCACATGGACCCCGAAGGCTCAGAGAAGGTTGGGGGAGGGGACCCACTGGAACAGCTGTTGGGAGACAGATGGTAGCCTCCCATCAAGGCCATCCAGCGTGTTCTTTAACATGCACAGGGTATGGCTCTCCCGCACACGGAGCCACGGCTGAACGTCCCATCCGACAGACGGCAGCCTTTCCAAGCCAATCGGTGTCCCCTACTGACCGTGGGCAGGGCGGGGAATTTCGCGGAGATAAATCTCAACGCTGACCCAGCTGGGACTCGAACCTGGGAACTACAGATTACGAGCCTGGCGCACTACCGACTGAGCCGCCCCCATTTGTAACAGTGATGACTGCTGCTATTAAGTGACATTATTTCATACTAACATTGAGTATTGCACAGCCAGAGATCTAGGGAGTTATCAAAATAATGGAAACATGTACAGTTTGTGAAATGTACAGTTGTGTCTGTGATTTATCAAAATAATGGAAACATGTACATTTTATTAATAAGCTGTAGGCCCACCTTGAGCATTCAGAACAGATGCAATTCGATGTGGAATAGATTTATACAAGTTATGAGCATAAGTAATGGAATAAGGGACTATTCTTCCTGTAAAATATGACCCAACTGTGCCAGTGATGCTGGAGGTGGAAAGTGTGATATGACTTTGCACTCCAAATATTCCCACAAATGTTCAATAATGTTGAGGTCTGGAGATTGAGGTGGCTAGGTAGCTGCTGTATTTCATCCTCGTGCTCAGCAAACCACAACTTGACACGTTTCGCACAATACATGGGTTCATTATCTGCTTGAAACCAGGGACAGTCATTAGGGAACAATGTTCACAACATTGGGTGCAGGTGGTCCCTGAGAATAGAATTGTATTTTGCTGATGTGACATGACCCTGCAGAATAACTAATGGCCCTATGGAATGCCGTGATATGACACCTCACAGCATCAGGAATCCACCTCCATGCTTCACAGTCAGGGTAGTACACTTCTGCAGGTTTTCACCTGACATTCACTCTACCAGTGGTGGGAAGCAATTTGTAGCATGATTTATCAGACCATATAGCACGTTGCCAGTCTTTAGCATCCCAGTTTTTATGTGCCTTACTCATTTTGTTGCATAATCAAAGGTTTGGGGATTGCAGCACAGCCATAAATACTGGCACGATGAAGTTCCTGACAAATTGTTATGACAAAAACAGGATCATTCTGACTGGTGTTGAACTCTGCTGCTATTTGCAGTGCCATGGTCTTGTGCTTGGCTATCCCTATCTGACAACTTCATATGGCATCCACAATTTTCATATTTGGGGGCAACATCCTGTCCTTTTTGTAAGTAGTCATAATCTTTGATACAGTTCCTCATGTTACACCTTGGGGGCGGGGTGGCTCAGTCGGTAGCGCGCAAGGCTCGTAATCTGTAGTTCCCAGGTTCGAGTCCCAGCTGGGTCAGCGTTGAGATTTATCTCCACAAAATTCCCCGCCCTGCCCACAATCAGTAGGGGACACCGATGGGCTTGGAAAGGCCGCCGTCCGTCGGATGGGACGTTAAGCCGTGACCCCGTGTGCGGGAGAGCCATACCCTGTGCACGATAAAGAACACGCTGGATGGCCTTGACGGGAGACTACCATCTGTCTCCCAACAGCTGTTCCAGTGGGTCCCCTCCCCCAACCTTCTCTGAGCCTTCGGGGTCCATGTGACCTGGCCATTTAGCCCATGGTGTGTAAAAAAGTGCCACTCAGAGGTAAAACAACCCAACTAAATCTAGATGTGTTTAACTATAGAACTGATTCTAAAAATTTTAGAAACAAATTAGAACCTTCATCAGTAATCTGATTCCATCCCATGTAATCCAAAATTTAATGTTATTGCTGCACAGAAACTTTGTTTTATAAACCTTTCAGGGGTTATAATAATACTTTTTTAATAAAGAAATTAAATAAAATTTGTAAATTGCACAAAGATGCAGGATGTTGTCAAATTCATTAAATTCACATTTTGAAATGTCAAAATAAGAATAATTTTGCCAACATCAGTAAAAAATTTCATAAATAAAAGAATAAATATATTTCCTTACTTTCCTTTTATCAGTAGTACTATTAACAAGACTGTAAGAGGGTCGGGGATCACTCAGTTGGTAGCACTCTAGGCTCATAATCTGTAGTTTCCAGTTCCAGCTGGTCAGCGTTGAGATTTATCTCCGCAAAATTTCCTGCCTTGACCACAGTCAGTAGGGGACACTAACGGACTTGGGAAGGCTGCCGTCAGTCAGATGGGATGTTAAGCTGTGGCCCTGTGTGCAGGAGAGCTATACTCTGTGCACGTTAAAGAACACACTGGATGGCCTTGTCTCCTGTCAGGGCCATCCAGTGTGTTCTTTAACGTGCACAGAGTCTACCATCTGTCTCCCAACCTTCTCTGAGCCTTCGGCGTCCATGTGGCCTGGCCATTTAACCCATGGTGTGCCAAAAGGTGCCGCTCAGAGGTAAAACACTCCAACCCAACAAAACTGTGAAGGCATATAATTATCATGTTTCAGTGAAACCAAAAAAATATTTTTATTATCATCAGAAATGGTATTCTGATTAACACAAATATATCAGGAAAAATCTTAATATCCTTTGGAACATACATGTGATAAATTTATTTGTAATCATAAAGTTTACAGAAGAATATATCATTCCTTGAATATATAAATCAATAGTATAAACTAATCTGCTGAGGAGTGGTCAACCATAAGGGTCCTGGTGCTGACCATATAAACCTACTGGACTGGACAGATATATGGCTCTGAGCTTGATTATGGATCCTGATTTTGCTGCACTGGTGGGCTTCTGTGGAGGGAAAATCTTCCGCTGTGTTTTCTGTTTGTTTGTGGGTTGACAGCCCCAAGTGAATAGATTCACAGGATATGTTTATCAGCTGGTGGATAATCCTGAGCAGAAGTCATCGCAGGCACCTGAACTCTTTGCTTCTATTGGCATCGTCAAATTCTACATTGGAGGAAGTCTTCCAATGTAGATGGCTTCAGCCTTTAGTAGTGGGGGAACGGGTCTTTGCTGTGATTAGGGGGCTGTTTGATATTGTCGGCATTCCCTCTCTCAATAAACATAGTTTCTTTAAACATCCCACTAACCATTTTCTCTCCATAGGTAGTTGGAATGTGAGGACTCTGCACAGAGCTTTTTCTCTTGATGTCCTCACACAAGAATACCACCGTTATAATTTAGATATTCTCGGCTTGCAAGAGACCAGATGGACTGATAAAGGTCAGATTCTTAAAAATAATCTTAAATTTCTCTTTTCAGGGAGGGACGACAATAAGCATCACCAAGGCGTGGGTCTGCTTCTCAGCGGACACGCTAGTGATGCTCTTCTAGGATATGAGTGCATTAATGAAAGGTTTCTTACAGCAAAATTTCAGACAAGCGTTAAAGACTTGAATGTTATCTGCTGTTATGCCCCCACTGAGGATGCCGATGAGGATGAGAAGGATAGGTGTTATGAACAACTTCAGGATATTTTGAATTCTGTCAAGAAAGGAGATATTACCCTTGTTCTTGGTGACTTCAATGCCAAAGTTGGTACTGACTCTGACCTTTGGGGAGGAGCAATAGGCCCTTTTGGTATTGGTAGCTGCAATGGCAATGGGCAATGTCTCCTACAGGTAAGTAAACTCAATGGATTCAGAATAACTAACACTTATTACAAACACCGCGACATGCATAAGTACACATGGGTTTCACCTGATGCGCTGCATAAGAATATGATTGATTACATAATAATTAACAGCAAATGGGCTAGTTCTGTTAGGAATACCAGGGCATATAGGGGAGTTGAAATTGGATCTGACCATTACCTTGTTAAAAGTGTCTTGCAACTTAAACTTAAAAAGTGTTGCGCTAGGGTTAAAAAATTTACCTTTAATACTGAAGCTCTGAAAGACCCAGTTATAGCTAAAGCTTACCATGATAGGTTACTTAGTCATTATGACAGTCATGGTTTGCTTAATACTGAAGTTGAGGAAGAATGGGAATCATTTTAAACAGGCTTTTTTCGAAACTAACAGTACTCTTTTAGGAAAAAAGGAGCAGAGGAGGCAGAATTTTTTAAGTGATAAGGCACTTGAGCTTATTTCAGAAAGAAGGAACTGCAGGAATGTCCTTAATCAGTACCCTACTAGTCCTAATAGAAAGGATTACAGAGAGCTTAATAAACGTGTAAAGGATCAGTTAGCTACTGATAAGAATCTTTGGCTTGATGGTTTGGCTGACAAAGCCAAGGAAGCAGTTAGACAGCACAACAGCAGAGAGCTGTACCAGATAGTTAATGTTTTTTGTGGTAGAAAACGGACAGGCATACAAGGATTGAAGGATAAACAAGGTAAGGTTATAGAAGGTGAGGATTCTGTCATGGCTAGGTGGGCTGAGCATTTCAGTGATGTTCTAAACAATGTGGTTAGTTCTACTCCCATTGTTTGTAATGATGATAGATGCATTGGCAGCTTTAATGTTGGCCCTATAAGACAATCTGAAGTTATTTTGGCTATCTCTAAACTTAAACTTCATAAATCCCCAGGGGTAGATGAAATTACTACAGAAATGCTCAGAGCTGGGAATGTTTCGGTTATCACTTGGATGACTGAAATTTTGAATAACTTTTATGATAAAGGCATGGTTCCTAAAGATTTTACCAGAGCTATTATTATCCCTATTTTCAAAAAAGGTGATCGCAGTTCTTGTGATAACTATAGGGGTATCAGCCTACTCTCTGTTCCAGGTAAAGTTCTTTCCATGATTGTGCTTAATAGAATTAAGAATCTGGTTGACAGGCAATTGCGTGATGAGCAATGTGGATTCAGAAGTGGTAGGGGATGTGTAGATCAGATATTTTCACTTAGGCAGATTCTTGAGAAATGTTTAGAGTTTCAGAAACCTTTGGTTGCTAGCTTTGTTGATTTCAAAAAGGCTTTCGACTCTGTTGATCGTCATAATTTGTGGTTGATTGTGAGATCATATGGTATACCAGACAAGTTAGTTAACATAATGAAAGCTCTCTATAATAACACTGAGTCATGTGTGAGAGTTGGTAAGTCTTGTAGCAATTGGTTTAGCATTACTTCTGGTGTTCGACAAGGGTGCATTTTGTCTCCTTTTCTCTTTAGTTTGGTTGTTGATTATGTTATGCGAAATTCACTTCAAGGGAAAGATTTTGGCCTTAAATGGGCTGGAGATATGAAAATTTCTGATTTAGATTATGCTGATGATTTAGCCCTTTTGGCAAATAATGTCGATGAGATGAACTCTTTCATTCGAGCTGTTGATGAGACTGGTAGTAGAGTAGGTTTGGTTATAAACAGAGAGAAAACTAAAGTGATGAAAATTGGTCAGGCAGGTTGTGATTCAGTTAATCTGAATGGTTGCAGTCTTGAGCAGGTGTCACAGTTTAATTACCTTGGGAGCTATGTAACTGATACCGGTGATGTGCGGCATGAGATTAACAGACGAATAGGTATTGCTGCCGGGACTTTTAAGAATCTAGGAGATTGTGGAGAAATAGGCGTATACACCTAAAGACTAAATTAGACTGTATAATAGTTTGGTTCTTTCTAGGGTTAGTTATGGTAGTGAAACTTGGACGCTGTGTAAGCGAGATAGCAGGAGGCTGGATGCTTTTGATTCTAGATGCTTACGCAGTATCTTGGGTATTAGGTGGTTTAACTTTGTAACTAATGATGAGGTTAGGCAAAGGAGTCTGCAACCTCCTTTAAGCAGCACATTGTGCAGAGAGAGACTCCGCTGGTTTGGCCATGTTGCCCGTATGGATAATTATAGATTGGCGAATAGGGTTATGAACAGTGTGCCTAGAGGCCTCAGAAGGAGGGGGAGACCTAGGATGTGGTGGGCAGACAATGTCAAACAGGACCTTGTTAGAATTGGTGTGCAGTGGCCGGATGCAGCAGATGTAGCTCAGGACAGATATGCTTGGAGAATTAAACTGCGTGGTCTGGTTGTACCTCCGTAGCCCATGGCTGCTTGAGGATGATGATGATGATAAACTAATTACAACTTACTCTACTTTCATAAGATAGGTCAATGTATTCTTAATAACTCTCAATTCAAAAAGTCTCTCATTGTGTTCACCTCACAAACATAATCAAATAATTATGTATTAATTAAAATTTTATCAAATTTTATACTTTTTTATATTGAGCACATTAGAAATGAATAAAATTTTTAAATAGCATTTTGTTACAAATGAAGTGACTCCTGAAGGATAAAATATCCTTTATGACAAAGAGAAAAACAGATTTACAAAAGAGAATATTATGAGTAAAATAAACTTACACTAAACTATACTATCTACAAGTAGGTAGTTTTTCTGGTTACTATATACTAAATAAAAAAAAGAAATAAATACCCCCTCAAGCAGCTGCTTGCCACAGAGGTCTGACAGGAGCCTGTCAGTTTATATGCCATAGTAGGTGGTCTGTGAGGATGGCAGGACCTCAGCAGAAAAACAACACACGCATCCATGCCTTACCCTAGGCTCGAACCCAGGTCCCTACTGGTTACAAAAATATACAGACGTAATTTACATCTTGTGTAAGCCCAGTTTCTCTGACATAACACTTCAAAAGTTTATCAGTAAAAAACTTGAACCTCGGCCAATGAGCCCTAGCTCACCATACTTCGCTTTCCTCGGTTTGAATGGCACTTGCCAATCTGTCTGCTCTGCCATGCCATGTTTGCTGCTCTTTCTACCATTATTTTGTGTTC
The DNA here is from genome assembly GCA_038380435.1 of Ryuthela nishihirai. Lineage (NCBI taxonomy): Eukaryota > Metazoa > Arthropoda > Arachnida > Araneae > Heptathelidae > Ryuthela > Ryuthela nishihirai. The sequence goes on along the minus strand of JAWZYU010000284.1, from coordinate 54,935 downwards.
TGGTGAACATTTTTGACTCATGGATCTGGATCTCTTCACTTATGCAGATTTTGACCACAGCACTACAGCGAAAAGAATTGTTGTCGATGTGATTTCCTTCTGCAAAGAAATCCTCCAGGAGAAGAAGTCTTGGGGAAGGCAATCAACCCTGATGCCTTCTTCATGAAGGAGGATATGTCATAACCTGGCCCATCTTCCAACCAATAACTCCTATCTTATCTCCCAACACTGCCAAGCCCACCATGTTTGGGGTTGCTACAATGCTACACTAATGGCAAGGCAACGCAACTACAACGATACACTAATGGCGATGTAACGCTCCAGATAAATGCAATAATACTTTAAAGTTGGACCTTTTTCCTGATCCAATTAGTTTTATGCTCTGGATAGCTGATACGGGCGCCAGGCAATAATTAACAAATTGCCAAAACAAGTAGACTAAGTTTAAAGTAGGGTTCAAAGTGCCAGCGAGCGTTAATGAGTAAATAGTTAGAATCAAAATTGATTGTCAAAAAAAAGAATATAAATACTATCAATCTAAAGTCGTGTTGCTCAAGAGAAAAAAATTGTACAGACTCAAAAGGTTTAAAATAACAAACAGATTTATTTCCAAAATAGTTCAACTCACCAAGACATCAATGAAGAAGATACATCAAACATCACTGAGTGCCTCTGCACTCTATGCGCTGCTGTGACTCGCAGGTCACCGGTTTTAAAAGGCAAGAGCCGGATGCACGCCAGGAAAGACATTAACATAAAATGCCGAACGACGCAAGCTATGACGCAAGAGGGGGCGTGTCCATTGTGCACGCGTTTTACGGGAGACAGTCGGAAGATCGGAGTTGCGCATGCGCAACTCCTAACTATTGGAAATGAGCGCTGTGATGCCAAAAAGGAAATAAAAAAAAAATCCCCAAAATGATAAATATAACGTAAATTAAACAAAACTGGTTAAGGTAAAGCAAAAGTGAATGATGGGGCATCACAGCGAGGCAACGCAACTACAACGATACACTAATGGCGAGTACAGTACATTTTAACGTACTTCATTGAATTTTTCATTCATTATTGTTCATTTGACAATACAGAAGCATTTATGAAACCATGTTTATCATTGATTAGTAATTACTATTTCAGAAATGCATTTCTATAGGAACTGTTGTATTGGCTTGTACAGCACTGATTCAGTTAACACTCCATTTCCAGGAATGCAACCCCCATGCTAAATGGGTATACCTGTATCAGTATAAATGCCATAGAATAGATCTCTGAGGTTGATGAGATCTCAGTAGAAGGAAAACAATAAAGAACATCCATGTTTTATTTGGGGCTCAAACCAGGTCCCTTTGAGTAGTATCTAATTACCCTAACCACTTGGCCACCGGACAAAAGCAAGTAGGGTTGGGTTGTTTTACCTCTGAGCGGCACTTTTTTGTACACCATGGGCTAAATGGCCAGGTCACATGGACCCCGAAGACTCAGAGAAGGTTGGCAGAGGTGACCCACTGGAACAGCTGTTGGGAGACATGGTAGCCTCCCGTCAAGGCCATCCAGCATGTTCTTTAATGTTGGGTTGTTTTACCTCTGAGCGGCACTTTTTTGCACACCATGGGCTAAATGGCCAGGTCACATGGACCCCGAATGCTCAGAGAAGGTTGGGGGAGGGGACCCACTGGAACAGCTGTTGGGAGACAGATGGTAGCCTCCCGTCAAGGCCATCCAGCGTGTTCTTTAATGTTGGGTTGTTCTACCTCTGAGCGGCACTTTTTTGCACACCATGTGCTAAATGGCCAGGTCACATGGACCCCGAAGGCTCGATGGATGGCGGTCTTTCCAAGCCCATCGGTGTCCCCTACTGACCGCAAAAGCAAGTAGTGGTTTATTAATTGAATAAAAACAAAATCAAATGAAAAAGATATCAGTTTTGTTTAATTCACTTTCTATTTAAAAAAAGTTATTCAACATTTTTTCTGTACTATGAAATGCAGCTATAATGTATAATATATATATATTTTTGTTTTAATCATGTTTTTATTAGGATCATTGTGCCATGAACTGCATGGAGAAATATTTGAAGATGAATCAACGGATTTCTCAAAGGTTTCAAGAGTTTCAAATAATGTCAAATGAAGCTGCTGTAGCAGCTGCAAATAAGGCAGGTGCCTTACTTCGGTGACCTTAATGTTTACCTACAGCTGAGGTCTATTGTGTAAATGATAGTGGTAATAATTATAGTAAGTAATAAAACAGTTTTGTAATAGCTCTGGCGTAAAAGTTATTTTGATTAGAGTGGTCAGCAGTGACCAGTCATAGTTGGGCATGTCCTTGTATCAGAAAGCCTGTAAAAGCTATGAGTAGCTTCTGGGATTCTTCTCTATCTTATATCTTATATTTTGAATAGAATGGATTTTATTGCATTATTTTTCCCTTGTGCATTGATAATTTTTGATTTAACTGTATTTTAAGTACATTACTTTAAAAGTTAAGCTCGATTAACAAAAAAGTTTTTCTTTAAAAGATTCTGTCTTACAGATTGCCTTAATTGGCATATTAGTTAGGGAGTGACTTCCAACAAGGCACATGTATCAGTGATTCTCAACCTTTTATGCTTCACGTACCCCTTGGAAATGTGTATGTAACTGGCTTAACCCTTGTATAGATAGATAAAACAATAGTTATAGTATAACAATGGGAATAAAATAAAACATATATCAGTGGTTCACAACCTTTTATGCTTCACGTATCCCTGGAAATGTGTATGTAACTGGCGTACCCCTTGTATAGATAGATAAAACTATAGTTATAGTATAACAATGGGAATACAATAAAAGATATATCAGTGGTTCACAACCTTTTATGCTTCACGTATCCCTGGAAATGTGTATGTAACTGGCGTACCCCTTGTATAGATAGATGACTACCCCCTGTATTGTATAGATAAATAAAACTGTAGTTATAGTATAACAATGGGAATAAAACATATGTATACACATTTAATTTTTTATTCATAAATTATGTGTATCGATAAACACAAAAAATGACATAAACAATTGAAAACATAAAATTATAAACATTTTACTGGGTAATCAATGAAATGGCGACTTTGTTACTAGATCTAGCGACCTTTGAGCTGTCACAGCGTACCCCCAAGGGTTATGTGCAGGGCCATCTTAAGGCATGGGCACACTGGACAGTTACCCAGGGGCCCATTTAAACCAATTGTAAATTCTCTGGAAAGAAATTTCGGAAAAGTTTCTATTGATTAATCCTCGCTTTACAACATGTTTTTTTTATCTTTAAACATTGATTTTATTAAAAATACCAATAAATCTATAGGCTTAATTTTATTACAGTTTTATTCCCGTAGGTGGGGGGAGTAGGGGCCCCAGTGCATTGCTTTCCCAGGGTCAACAACGTGGTTCAACTCAAACGTGGGGTACGCGTACCCCACGTTGAGAACCCCTATTATGAAGGGGGCGGGGGTGGCTCAGTTGGTAGCGCGCCAGGCTCGTAATCTATAGTTCCCAGGTTCGAGTCCCAGCAGGGTCAGCATTGAGATTTATCTCCGCAAAATTCCCTGCCCTGCCCACAGTGAGTAGGGGACACCGATGGGCTTGAAAAGGCCGCCGTCTGTCGGATGGGACGTTAAGCTGTGGCCCTGTGTGCGGGAGAGCCATACCCTGTGCATGTTAAAGAACACGCTGGATGGCCTTGACGGGAGGCTACCATCTGTCTCCCAACAGCTGTTCCAGTGGGTCCCCTCCCCCAACCTTCTCTGAGCCTTCGGGGTCCATGTGACCTGGCCATTTAGCCCATGGTGTGCAAAAAAGTGCCGCTCAGAGGTAAAACAACCCTATTATGAAGAGAGAACGTTGAGAACCCCTATTATGAAGTATCCTCTCAGACCACTGTGGCAAAACAGCTGCTTGAGGTGGATATTGATTACCATTTTTGGTGGTAAATGTTAACATTTATCAAGATTACACAAATAGTTGATAGAGTAATTACAAAATCCAAGAGGATGAATTCTACCAGTTCGGTATAAAATTTGGGAAACACAACTTTTCACAAGAAACCAGTTTACACTGTGCGAAGATTCCTATCATTTGACGAAATCTGAAGAGTACATGCCAAAAAAACTCTGATTAGAAGCCAACGATTCAAAAAGCGTTTAACAACAAAGTGCATTTGCAAATTCTCTGCTGTATTATGCAATACCAAAAGTCAAAATAGCTCATCTTATTGGAACAAGTAGATCTTGAAACAGCCTGAAAAAAAAATACTTTGATAATTGAAATTTCTTCAATTTTTTTTTTATTTCTCAATTTTTATATTTTTGCAATGTCTTTATCTATCGTCTTGGGTTGTGTTGTTTTACCTCTCAGTGGTCCTTTTTTGGCACACCATGGGCTAAATGGCCAGGTCACATGGACCCCGAAGGCTCGGAAAATGTTGGGTGAGAGGACCCGCTGGAACAGCTGTTGGGAGACAGATGGTAGCCTCCCGTCAAGGCCATTCAGCGTGTTCTTTAACATTGGGTTGTTTTACATCTGAGCAGCACTTTTTTGCACACCATGGGCTAAATGGCCAGGTCACATGAACCCCGAAGGCTCAGAGAAGGTTGGGGGGAGACCCACTGGAACACCTATTGGGAGACAGATGGTAGCCTCCTGTCAAGGCCATCCAGTGTGTTCTTTAATGTTGGGTTGTTTTACCTCTAAGCGACGTTTTTTGCACACAATGGGCTAAATGGCCAGGTCACAAGGACCCCGAAGGTTCAGAGAAGGTTGGGGGAGGGGACCCACTGGAACTGCTGTTGGGAGACAGATGGGAACATGCACATGGCTCTCCCGCACAGGGGGCCGCGGCTTAACGTCCCATTCTATGGAGGGTGGTTTTTCCAAGCCCATCGGTGTCCCCTATTGACCGTGGGCAGGGCGGTCTATCGTTTTGAGTTAACATTTCTAAAATACAGCTTAGATAACAGACGTTTGTTGAAAAATTGTAATTTATAAAACCGAAAATGGGAAGAAAAAAAACATTGAAAGAGAGCTACTATATTTATACCCACCTCAATGCTTTGCCTATGTATTTTTACACTTTGTAGATTTTAAACTCTTATCCAATAATGAAAATTTTGTTTTTCCATCTTATAGAATATGAGGTTTTTCCAATAATGAATTTTAAACCCTGAAACACGACGCGCGAATAGTTGATTTTTGCCAACACTGGTTGGTAAAACCTAGGTTCGTCACATAAATCCTAGGTTTTACTGTAATTCGGTATTTTGGGTTGTTTTACCTCTGAGCTGCCTTTTGCACATAAGGGTCAGGTCACAAGGACCCTGAAGGCTCGGAGAAAGTTGGGAGAGGGGACCAACTGGAACAACTGTTGGGAGACAGATGGTAGCCTGTCAAGGGCCCACCTGGGTCAGAGTTGAGATTTATCTCCACAAAACCCCCCGCCCTGCCCACGGTCAGTAGGGGATACCAATGGGCTTGGAAAAGCAGTCGTCTGTCGGATGGGACATTAAGCCGTGGCCTGTGTACGGGAGAGCCATACCCTGTGTATGTTTAAGAACACACTGGATGGCCTTGACGGGAGGCTATCACCTGTCTCCTAACAGCTGTTCCAATGGTCCCCTCCCCCAACCTTCTCTGGGCCTTCAGGGTCCTCATCACCTGGCCATTTAGTCCATTGTGTGCAAAAAATTGCCGCTCAGAGGTAAAACAACTCAACCCTGTCAAGAGCATCCAGCGTGTTCTTTAACGTGCACAGAGTATGGCTCTCTCACACATAGAGCCACGGCTTAAGGTCCCATCCGATGGATGGCGGCCTTTCCAAACCCATCAGTGTCCCCTACTGATCAAGTACAGGGTGGGAATTTTGCGAAAATCTCAACACACCCAGCTGGGACTCGAACCTGGGAACTGTGGAGCCTTAAATAGATCGTAGCCTCTCTTCTAGGCCATCCAGTGTGTTCTTTAACGTGCACATTGTATGACACTTTTTTTGCACACCATGGGGTAAATGACCAGGTCACAAGGACCCTGAAGGCTCAGAGAAGATTAAGGGAGGAATCTCAGAGATTAAGAGAGATCAACTCAGAGAAGATTAAGGGAGGGGACCCACTAGAACTGCTGTTGGGAGACAGATGGTAGCCTATCAAGGCCATTCAGTGTGTTCTTTAATTTGCACGGCATGTCCCGCATACCGGGGGGCAGGGGTGGCTCAGTCGGTAGCGTGCCAGGCTCGTAATCTGTAGTTCCCAGGTTCGAGTCCCAGCTGGGTCAGCGTTGAGATTTATCTCCGCAAAAATTCCCCGCCCTGCCCACGGCCAGTAGGGGACACCAATGGGCTCGGAAAGGCCGCCGTCCGTCGGATGGGACGTTAAGCCGTGGCCCCGTGTGTGGGAGAGCCATACCCTGTGCACGTTAAAGAACACGCTGGATGGCCTTGACGGGAGGCTACCGTCTGTCTCCCAACAGCTGTTCCAGTGGGTCCCCTCCCCCAACCTTCTCTGAGCCTTCGGGGTCCATGTGACCTGGCCATTTAGCCCATGGTGTGCAAAAAAGTGCTGCTCAGAGGTAAAACATCCCAACGTTAAAGAACAAGCTGGATGGCCTTGACGGGAGGCTACCATCTGCCTCCCAACAGCTGTTCCAGTGGGTCCCCTCCCCCAACCTTCTCTGAGCCTTCGGGGTCCATGTGACCTGGCCATTTAGCCCATGGTGCGCCAAAAAGTGCCGCTCAGAGGTAAAACAACCCAACCCGCATACTGAGTCACAGCTCAACGGGGGGTGGCGCAGTCGGTTGCGCGCCAGGCTCGTAATCTGTAGTTCCTAGGTTCGAGTGCCAGCTGGGTCAGCGTTGAGATTTATCTCCGCAAAATTCCCCGCCTTGCCAACGGTCAGTAGGGGGCACCGATGGGCTTGGAAAGGCCGCCGTCCGTCGGATGTGACGTTAAGCCGTGGCCCCGTGTGGGAGAGCCATACCCTGTGCACGTTAAAGAACACGCTGGATGGTCCTGACGGGAGGCTACCATATTTCTCCCAACAGCTGTTCCAGTAGGTCCCCTCCCCCAACCTTCTCTGAGCCTCCGGGGTCCATGTGACCTGAACATTTAGCCCATGGTGTGCATAAAAGTGCCGCTCAGAGGTAAAACAACACAGCTTAACATCCCATCTGATGGACGGCAGCCTTTGCAAAGGCTTTTACGGTAGAATATATACAAAGGAAAGATGGCCTCCCCTTCTACTAAGTCCACCCCCACTTTTCCAATACCAATGTCTGATCAGACTACTGTATGTGGGATGCTAAGATTTTTTTAAGGCTGTTTAAACAGATCTTAGATTTAACACTCTCCTAAAAGAAATCCTGGATACGCGCCTGTTCCAGATCATTGTATTATACTTTTAGAACTAGGCCAAGACATTGTTTCACTTTTTATATGTTACATAATATTAAAATTTAAGTAGCTCCTCTCTGAAAAGGGCGGGAGTGGCTCAGTCGGTAGCGCGCCAGGCCCGTAATCTGCAGTTCCGAGGTTCGAGTCCTAGCTGGGTCAGCGTTGAGACTTATGTCCGCAAAATTCCCCACCCTTCCCACGATCAGTAGGAGACACCGATGGCCTTGTAAAGGCCGCCGAGCTTCGGATGGGCCGTTAAGCCATAGCGCCATGTGCGGGAGAGCCATACCCTGTGCACGTTAAAGAACACGCTCGATGGCCTTGAAAGGAGGCAACAATCTGTCTGCCAACAGCTATTCCAGTGGGTCCCCTCCCCCAAGCTGGGTCAGCGTTGAGACTTATGTCCGCAAAATTCCCCACCCTTCCCACGATCAGTAGGAGACACCGATGGCCTTGTAAAGGCCGCCGTCCTTCGGATGGGCCGTTAAGCCATAGCGCCGTGTGCGGGAGAGCCATACCCTGTGCACGTTAAAGAACACGCTCGATGGCCTTGAAAGGAGGCAACAATCTGTCTGCCAACAGCTATTCCAGTGGGTCCCCTCCCCCAACCTTCTCTGAGTCTTTGGGGTCCTTGTGACCTGGCCATTTAGCCCAGTGTGTGCAAAAAAGTGCCGCTCAGAGGTAAAACAACCCAAAAAGAACACGCTGGATGACCTTGACGGGAGGTTATCATCTGTCTCCCAACAGCTGTTCCAGTGGGTCCCCTCCCCCAACCTTCTCTGAGCCTTCGGGGTCCTTGTGACCTGGCCATTTAGCCTAATGTGTGCAAAAAAGTGCCGCTCAGAAGTAAAACAAACCAAAAAGAACACGCTGGATGGCCTTGACGGGAGGCTACCATCTGTCTCTCAACAGCTGTTCCAGTGGGTCCCCTCCCCCAACCTTCTCTGAGTCTTCGGGGGTCCTTGTGACCTGACCATTTAGCCCATGGTGTGCAAATAAACCTCTCTGAAAATTTTTTTAACCGATTGTAAAAATTCAAGCATAAAATTTAATATCACAGAACGTGATTTAGAATCATGAATGGTTTCGTTACTGCAGTGGACCTAGTATCAGTGATGATCTGGTAAAAGAATATTCGTATATGCGAGACATGTCAAAATACGGCCCCCGGGGCATTTAGATTCCGCCCACGACCTCAATTAATAATCGAGGTTGAAAAGGCACCAACTAACATATAAATGGAATTAATCGATTTGCAATGTGATACTGTTTTAAAAGAAAAATTCAATAAAGATATTTTAACTTTTTATACAAAATATTTTAAAAGTCATAGCAACTATCCCAACACGAAGAACCATGCTGCTCGTATTTTAAGTATTTTTGGAAGTTCATATTCGTGTGAACAGCTGTTTTCAACAATGAAAATTAATAAATCTCAATATCGTTCAAGACTTACAAATGAGTTGGGTTATCTCTGAGCGGCACTCTTTTCCACACCATGGGCTAGATGGCCAGGTCACTAGGACCCCTAAGGCTCAGAGAAGGTTGGGGGAGGGGACCCACTGGAACAGCTGTTGGGAGACAGATGGTAGCCTCCCGTCAAGGCCATCCAGCATGTTCTTTAACGTGCTGGATGTATGGCTCTCCCGCACACGGGGCCACGTCTTAACGTTCCATCCGACGGACGGCGGCCTTTCCAAGCCCATCGGTGTCCCCTACTGACCGTGGGCAGGACGGGGAATTTTGCGGAGATAAATCTCAACACTGACCCAGCTGGGACTCGAACCTGGGAACTACAGATTACGAGCCTGGCAAGTATTTTTGGAAGTTCATATTTGTGTGAACAGCTGTTTTCAACAATGAAAATTAATAAATCTCAATATCGTTCAAGACTTACAAATGAGTTGGGTTATCTCTGAGCGGCACTCTTTTGCACACCATGGGCTAGATGGCCAGGTCACTAGGACCCCTAAGGCTCAGAGAAGGTTGGGGGAGGGGACCCACTGGAACAGCTGTTGGGAGACAGATGGTAGTCTCCCGTCAAGGCGTGTTCTTTAACGTGCACAGGGTATGGCTCTCTCGCACACGGGGCCACGGCTTAACGTCCCATCCGACGGATGGCGGCCTTTCCAAGCTCATCGGTGTCCCCTACTGACCGTGGGCAGGACGGGGAATTTTGCGGAGATAAATCTCAACACTGACCCAGCTGGGACTCGAACCTGGGAACTACAGATTGCGAGCCTGGCGCGCTACCGACTAAGCCACCCCCGTCCCTACAGATGAGCATCTTCAGTCAATTTTCAAAATCATTACAACCGCTTTGACGCCAAACGTCGATGACATAATGAAGCTGAAAAGGTGTCAAGCATCTGGATCTTCGAAATAATGCGCTGTTTTTTTTTAGTCGTTATGACTTAACGCCATTTTAATTTTGATGTATACTTTAAATTTAAATAAAAGTTTTTTATATAAAATTAGTGTTTTATTGAATCCCGGCCCACTGATATACTTTGAAAGAAAAATTGGCACTTTGCAAGATTGAATTTGACACTCCTGATATATACTATAAATTGTGGTTTTCGAAACTTATTTTGGAGGCTCCCCCAAACAGCAAAGCATTTTGTGAGGTCCTTTGAACCCGAAAAATCTAGAATAATAACGTAGATACACTAAATATTAAACTAATTTTATTAATCAAACCAGAGATTGGTTTGTCTCAATTCTGTCATGCATCATAGAAACAGAAATGAATGTCTCGAAAAATTTATTTTATTCTGATGGCTGCTGATCTAAGAGACTAGGGTTCGAGCCCCGTGTAAGGCTTGGTTGTGTGTGTTGATTTTCTGCTGAGATCCTGCCATTCTCACAGACCTTCTGCAATGGCGTATAAACTGACAGGCTGCTGTCCGACCTCTGTGGCAAGCAGCTGCTTGGGGTATTTTTTTTTATATTGATTATAATCATTTATGACAAAATGTTACTGCTATTTGGATCAAAAAATATAAAGTATTAGAAATCAATCAATCACCTGATTTCTAGCCTGTCACTCTGACCCCTATTTGACCTTGACTACTGCCTGAAATAGCCGTATTCACCAATATTCAGCTCTCCATCACCAATATATTCAAATGTGACCTTTGACCTTAAAGGACCCATCACATCCAAAATTTGGTATAAATCCTCAGATCTACGATTCAAAATATCCTCCCCCCCCACAAGGCACAAATGTTTAGCTCTTCAGAACACATATATCAAAATTTGACAAAATTGCTGAGATTTACAACTCTGAATGCCCCCAAACACAGAGGGGGCGGGGGTAACTCAGTCGGTAGCGCGCCAGGCTCGTAATCTGTACCCAGGTTCGAGTCCCGGCTGGGTCAGCGGTGAGATTTATCTCCGCAAAATTCCCCCCCCCCCCTGCCCACGGTCAGTAGGGGACACGATGAGCTTGGAAAGGCCGCCGTCCGTCGGATGGGACGTTAAGCTGTGGCCCCGTATGTGGGAGAGCCATACCCTGTGCACGTTAAAAAACACGCTGGATGGCCTTAACGGGAGGCTACCAGCTATCCAGTGGGTTCCCTTCCCCAACCTTCTCTGAGCCTTCGAGTTCCATGTGACCTGGCCATTTAGCCCATGGTGTGCAAAAAAGTGCCGCTCAGAGGTAAAACAATCCAAGCCTCCAAACACCAATTTTCAACCCTCTAGCACTAGTGGATCTATATTTGACCTTGAAAAAAACCCATCGGAAACAAAATTCCACAATATTTTTGAGATCTGCGACCCAAAATTCCCTCAGAACCCAATTTTCATCTCTCTAGCACCGATAGATCTATATTTGACCTCAAATATGCAAATTTGACCTCCGGATTCAAAATTTCCTAACGTTTTCGAGATCTACAACCCGAAATACCCCCAGACACCAATTTTAACGTTTCTAGCACTCGTAGATCACGGATTGACCCCTATGTGACCTCCATTTGACTTCGAAGAACACATCGGAGACCAAATTTCGGTTTTTTCTCGAAATCTAGGACCCAGATTCTTCTAAGTGCAAATTTTTGGAGCTCTACAATTTCTTCATTAGATCGGAATAAAAATTTATTCTCATACATAGAAATGACCACTATAACGAAATTTTTTAAAGGAAAACCGTAAACGCTGTGTACAATGTGCATTTTAGCATCTGGCAACGCTGCAATAATTTAAAACTGTGCAATGTAGATTTTAGCATCTGGCAACGCTGCAATAATTTAAAAACTGTGGAGATCTATGTAGCTTAATACTGTTATTCAAATGCAAGTAATGGTAGCGTCAGGGAAAAGTTCAAAGCAGTCCAATCCACGCGTTTTATTTTCATTTGTTAAATTTAATTATTGTTATATTTGTTCGCTATCATTATTATTTCTTTAGTTAAGTTCGTTAATTAGTTTGGTTTCGTTATTAGCAGTCAATATGGCGCCAAGTCTTCGCCATTTCGTAACGATTCGAAAAGATATGGACAATGTGTGGGTTGCAGAGTCGCGAAATCATTTAAAAATTCATGGAGAGATGCTTGTTGCAACAGACAGTTAAAAAAAATTGCAGACTTTTTTAAAAAGTACACTCAACGCACGGTAAACTTCTTTCATATTTTTTTTGGTATAAACTGTCATAGCACGTTTTGCATTTCAGTATAACGAATATATTCTGCCTAACCTTAAAAAGAATAAAGTGGGTTGGGTTGTTTTACCTCTGAGCGGCACTTTTTTGCACACAATGGACTAAATTGATAGGTCACAAGGACCCCGAAGACTAAGAGAAGGTTGGGGGAGGGGACCCACTGGAACAGCTGTTGGGAGACAGATGGTAGCCTCCCGTCAAGGCCATCCAGCGTGTTCTTTAACGTGCATAGGGTATGGCTCCCCCACACACGGGGCCACGGCTTAACGTCCCATACTGAAGGACGGTGGCCTTTCCAAGCCCATCAGTGTCCCCTACTGACCGTGGGCAAGGTGGGGGAATTTTGCGGAGATAAATCTCAACGCTGACCCAGCTGGGACTCGAACCTGGAAACTACAGATTACGAGCCTGGCGCGCTACCGACTGAGCCACCCCCGCCTAAGAATAAAGTGAGATGTTTATCAATGGGAGAATTTACTCTATAATTTCCCAAATATCCAGTAGTTAGAATTACCCCTATTAAAAGTTTCAAAAGTCGGAAAATGAAAAAAACGTTCTGATAACGTTAATTCCATATTTACCAAAAGCGATATGTGTTTTAATAAAATAAAGACCACTTTATTTTAATGGTGATGAGTAAAAACGTGAGTAGATTTTTAAATCGTTTTTACTATTTATATACACACGTACACACCTTAAAAGGTTTTCGTATCACAATTACTCTCATTTTGAAGGTTAGACTAAATAATCGCTAGGCCACTCTCTACGGTTCGTTTTCTGATGTTTTCCGAGACGATTATTTTTTAATGAGTAGCTGTTGTTTTTGCAACAAGGAACAGAAGTTAATAGGTTTGACCTTACAAGAGTGTGCTTGTCCAGACGAGCATGGTTTCTTTTAGTAATATTTACCGCAAACAAATAGAGGACTCATGTGATTAAAAGTAGCTCAGCTACACACATTAAAGCTACAGAGTTTCATTCTCTTTATTTGCAATAAGAGCTAGGCTCGTGTTTGAAGTGCTTTGAGAGTGAATGGAATTTTAAGCGTAAATACCAAGCGTGCTTGTGATGCCAAATTCGAGTTTACTACTTGGAATTCAACTTCTGTTTGCCACTTGTCCTTTGCGGTTATTAATAACCTGATAAGTTGTTGGCGGGTGTTAGCTTCCAGGAGTGGATATAAAACACAAAACTACAGCGAAAATATAAATGATGAAAGTTATCATTTGAAATCAAATTAAGGATATTCATTTCCGCAATTATTATTTAATCTTTTATAATAGTTATTAATTTTTATTTAACAATGTTTACAAAATGTTTTTTAGGAAATCAATGGCTTCTGTGTTTTGGCTCGGTTGGGTTGTTTTACCTCTGAGCAGCATATTTTTTGCACACAAGGACCCCAAGTGCTCAGAGAAGGCTGGGAAAAGGAAACACACTGGACAACTTAGGAAACATATGAAACCCACCAGTCAAAGCCATCCAGTGTGTTCTTTAGCGTGTGTGAGGGCTCAGTCGGTAGACCGCCAGGCTCGTAATCTACAGTTCCATAGTTCGAGTCCCAGCTGGGTCAGTGTTGAGATTTATTTCCGCAAAACTCCCTACCCTGTCCTTAGTCAGTAGGGGACACCAATGATCTTGGAAAGGCCGCCGTCCGTCAGATGGGAAGTTAAGCCCATGGCCCCGTCTGCTGGAGAGCCATACCCTGTGCACGTTAACGAACATACTGGGTGGCCTTGACTGGAGGCTACCATCTGTCTCTCAATAGCTGTTCCAGTGGGTCCCCTCCCCCAACCTTCTCTAAGATTTCGGGGTCCTTGTGACCTGGCCGGCACACAATGGGCCTGGTCCTGTGATCTGGCCCATTGTGTGTAATAAAAAGTGCAGCTCAGAGTTCAAAGAACCTAATCCAACCCATGTGCAGAAGAACGTTTCCTGTGCACATTAAAGAATCCTGTTGGTGGATTTGACCGAAGGCTTGCACTTCAATCTAAGTAACTGTGTAATGGATCCTTATCCCAGAGCCGATACAACAACGAGACGAGTGAGGCCGTAGCCTCGGGCGCAGAAAACGATAAGATGAGAGGGCGCAGAAGAATACAGTAGCAGAGGGTGCAGAAAAGGAAAAGATGAGAGCCATAGAAAAAGACAAAGATGAGAGGGTGCAGAAAAAGACAATAATGAGAGGGCACAGAAGACAACCTTATCTGGCAACCTTCGTGTACAGTCGCTCAAAAAAGTATCAGAACACCACGGTTGATTACAGAATTCAGAAAAAATATCTGGCAACGATTTTTTTTTTTAGAAACTAGTAATCTGGCGACCTTCGTGTACGCTCGCTCAAAAAGTATCAGAACACCACGGTTGATTACAGAATTCAGAAAAAATATCACAACGATTTCTTTTAGAAATTAGTAATCTGGCAACCTTCGTGTACACTCAAAAAAGTATCAGAACACCATGGTTGATTACAGAATTCAGAAAAAATACCTGGCAACGATTTTTTTAGAAATTAGTAATCTGGTAACCTTCGTGTACACTCGCTCAAAAAAAGTATCAGAACACCATGGTTCATTACAGAATTGAAAAAAAATATCTGGCAACGATTTTTTAGAAATTAGTAATCTGGCAACCTTCGTGTACAGACGCTCAAAAAAAGTATCCGAACACTATGGTTGATTGCAGAATTCAGAAAAAATATCTGGCAACGTTTTTTTTAGAAATTAGTAACTGGCAACCTTCGTGTACAGTCGCTCAAAAAGTATCCGAACACTATGGTTGATTACAGAATTCAGAAAAAATATCTGGCAACGATTATTGTAGAAATTAGTAATCTGGCAACCTTCGTGTACAGTCGCTCAAATAAATATCCGAACACTGTGGTTGATTACAGAATTCAGAAAAAATATCTGGCAACGATTTTTTTAGAAATTAGTAATCTGGCAACCTTCGTGTACAGTCGCTCAAAAAAAGTATGCGAACACTATGATTGATTACAGAATTCAGAAAAAATATCTGGCAACGATTTTTTTTAGAAATTAGTGATCTGGCACACTTCGTGTACACTCGCTCAAAAAAGTATCAGAACACCATGGTTGATTACAGAATTCAGAAAAATATCTAACAACGATATTTTTTATAAATTAGTGATCTGT
Source organism: Ryuthela nishihirai (assembly GCA_038380435.1). NCBI lineage: Eukaryota > Metazoa > Arthropoda > Arachnida > Araneae > Heptathelidae > Ryuthela > Ryuthela nishihirai. The sequence goes on along the minus strand of JAWZYU010000284.1, from coordinate 39,713 downwards.
CAACCTTCGTGTACAGTCGCTCCAATAAATATCCTAACACTATGGTTGATTACAGAATTCGGAAAAAATATCTGACAACGATTTTTTTTAGAAATTAGTGATTTGGCAACCTTCGTGTACAGTCGCTCAAATAAATATCCGAACACTATGGTGATTACAGAATTCAGAAAAAATATCTGACAACGATTTTTTTTAGAAATTAGTGATCTGGCAACCTTCGTGTACAGTCGCTCAAATAAATATCCGAACACTATGGTTGATTACAGAACTCAGAAAAAATATCTGACAACGATTTTTTTTTAGAAATTAGTGATCTGGCAACCTTCGTGTACAGTCGCTCAAATAAATATCCGAACACTATTTTTGATTACAGAATTCAGAAAAAATATCTGACAACGATATTTTTTAGAAATTAGTAATCTGACAACCTTCGTGTACAGTCGCTCAAATAAATATCCGAACACTATGGTTGATTACAGAATTCAGAAAAAATATCTGACAACGATTTTTTTTAGAAATTAGTAACTGGCAACCTTCGTGTACAGTCGCTCAAAAAGTATCAGAACACTATGGTTGATTACAGAATTCAGAAAAAATATCTGGCAACGATTATTGTAGAAATTAGTAATCTGGCAACCTTCGTGTACAGTCGCTCAAATAAATATCCGAACACTGTGGTTGATTACAGAATTCAGAAAAAATATATGGCAACGATTTTTTTAGAAATTAGTAATCTGGCAACCTTCGTGTACAGTCGCTCAAAAAAAGTATGCGAACACTATGATTGATTACAGAATTCAGAAAAAATATCTGGCAACGATTTTTTTTAGAAATTAGTGATCTGGCACACTTCGTGTACACTCGCTCAAAAAAGTATCAGAACACCATGGTTGATTACAGAATTCAGAAAAATATCTAACAACGATATTTTTTATAAATTAGTGATCTGTCAACCTTCGTGTACAGTCGCTCCAATAAATATCCTAACACTATGGTTGATTACAGAATTCGGAAAAAATATCTGACAACGATTTTTTTTAGAAATTAGTGATTTGGCAACCTTCGTGTACAGTCGCTCAAATAAATATCCGAACACTATGGTGATTACAGAATTCAGAAAAAATATCTGACAACGATTTTTTTTAGAAATTAGTGATCTGGCAACCTTCGTGTACAGTCGCTCAAATAAATATCCGAACACTATGGTTGATTACAGAATTCAGAAAAAATATCTGACAACGATTTTTTTTTAGAAATTAGTGATCTGGCAACCTTCGTGTACAGTCGCTCAAATAAATATCCGAACACTATTTTTGATTACAGAATTCAGAAAAAATATCTGACAACGATATTTTTTAGAAATTAGTAATCTGACAACCTTCGTGTACAGTCGCTCAAATAAATATCCGAACACTATGGTTGATTACAGAATTCAGAAAAAATATCTGACAACGATTTTTTTTAGAAATTAGTGATCTGGCAACCTTCGTGTACAGTCGCTCAAATAAACATCCGAACACTATGGTTGATTACAGAATTCAGAAAAAATATCTGACAACGATTTTTTTTAGAAATTAGTGATCTGGCAACCGTGTACAGTCGCTCAAATAAACATCCGAACACTATGGTTGATTACAGAATTCAGAAAAAATTTCTCGCAACGATTTTTTTAGAAATTAGTAATCTGGCAACCTTCGTTACAGATTACGAGTCTGGCACGCTACCGACTGAGCCACCCCCGCCCATTCATTTGATATGCAATTTGTTATTATTAACTTTAAGTGTGAATAAACAACTGTGTTTAGAAACGTAAACAAACGAGAAACTAAAGCGGAAAAAGTATTTTTTTTATATATATGTTAAATATCTCTTGTCCGTCCAAGAAAAAAAAATCGATTTAGCAATATTTGTCGAAATAATTTCTTTTTTGTACATGAAACAATTGCGATTTTAGTGAGCAGTATTCGTATAAAGCATTCGGATATATTGCAGTTGACGTGCAGCGTGCGGCTTTCTGAGTAGCAACAACATGGCTACCGTCGTTCTGCGCGGCTTCACTTGCGACCTATGTTAAGATATAGTAAGAACACCTCCACCTCTAGGGGCGGGGGTGGCTCAGTCGGTAGCGCGCCAGGCTCGTAATCTGTAGTTCCCAGGTTCGAGTCCCAGCTGGGTGAGCGTTGAGATTTATCTCCGCAAAAATTCCCCGCCCTGCCCACGGTCAGTAGGGGACTCCGCCGTCCGTCAGATGGGACGTTAAGCCGTGGCCCCGCGTGCGGGAGAGCCATACCCTGTGCACGTTAAAGAACACGCTGGATGGCCTTGACGGGAGGCTACCATATGTCTCCCAATAGCTGTTCCAGTGGGTCCCCTCCCCCAACCTTCTCTGAGCCTTCGGGGTCCATGTGACCTGGCCATTTAGCCCATGGTGGGCAAAAAAGTGCCGCTCAGAGGTAAAACAACCCAACCTCCACCTCTTCCTACCTCCATGGTAGGAATAGCATGGTAAACAAACCTGAAACATTCTCTAAAAATTTGGAGCACGTACGTTGATTACCCAATGAGTTATGAATGCCACAGACAGACAGACAGACATCTTTTATTATATAGATGTAATTTTATTGCTTTAATTATTAAATCAGTTGATTTATAATCTGTTTATTTATTAAAAATTCACTTTAGATTGTCAAATACTCAAATACAACTAGAAATCTATACCATAGAACAGCAGCTATAATGTAAAAATAATTTCACGTTTTCAGGTTACAAATAGAGTGGTTTTTTTTCACGTAGTTGCCATCCTCACAGACCTTCTACTATGGCATATAAACTGACAGGCTCCTGTCAGACCTCTGTGGCAAGCAGCTGCTTGAGTGGGTATTTATTTATTTTATTATTTTTTTTTCCAAACATGGGCCCTTAACCCTTTCACGACTAAGGGAAACATTTTTCCCCATTTTAAAATTGGTGAGTGTCGTATTTAATTATAACCTTATCTGCATTTTTTATGCAGAATGTCAAAATAGAACGTATCCCGAACGCAATTACGTAAGCGGGAACGTTTAGAAAACAAAAACAGAATTGTCAGGACGCATAATATATGTATTATGTGCAATGTCCATCTTTGCCTCACTACCAAAAGAAATTGCTTCGCAGAATATCATAATTAGCACATCATTTTGTATAGTAATTTTATTTCATACGTTTGTATTGTTTTAGTTAACATTTTGTTCTAATAAACCAATAAATAAAAGACATTGCATAATAAGCCTAATTATAATTTGTGTTACCTTTATAGTCCATTGGGAAAAATATTTCCCATAAAATTCCAAAAAAACTACACATTGTTATGTATTTTTCTTATGATTTTTATTTATTTTACGTCTAAACAAACTAAAATAAACAGTTACATACTAATATTTACTCTTAGAAACCCTATGGTCCTGAAAGGGTTAAGAAAGAAATAAACAACGCAGATAAAAATAAAAAAGAAATTGGAGCCAAAAAATAACTCAAATGAATAGCGTAACTGTTTCAAGCAAAGCCCATCCCAAGAAATTGCACCACACTGATTTCATGAATGCCAAGCATTGAAAACACAAAAATACGTATCTACAAATGTTCTGATTGGTTCCTTTTTTGAATTAGGTTTTTTAGTAACTGCCATTATCACAGCGAGCGGAGATTAATCACATCCGTTCATGACACCCTACTGCGCATGTCCCGTTTCTGTTGACGTCGAATGTCACCAAGACCAATCATAAAAGGGCCTTTGTCTACATCACCCACTATTTATAGTTTCTATTGCACGTAGGCACGTTCGGTGAGATAGCAGTCCTCTGATGTATGTAGCAGCGAAGTTATCATCTGACCCATCTGGGGGTATGAAATGTCAGTGGGAGACGCTAGAATAGGAGTGTCGTTCCGGAGAAAGTAAGAATAATGCGCGTTTGTTGGTCAAAATCGGAAAAGAAAATTCCCTTGTTTTGTTTTTTCTCTTGGTGAACTTTGAAAAAAATTCGACGTTGGGTTGGGTTGTTTCACCTCTGAGCGGCACTTTTTTGTACACCATGGGCTAAATGGCCAGGTCACATGGACCCCGAAGGCTCAGAGAAGGTTGGGGGAGGGGACCCACTGGAACAGCTGTTGGGAGACAGATGGTAGCCTCCCGTCAAGGCCATCCAGCGTGTTCTTTAACGTTGCGTTGTTTTACCTCTGAGCGGCACTTTTTTGCACACCATGGGCTAAATGGCCAGGTCACATGGACCCCGAATGCTCAGAGAAAGTTGGGGGAGGGGACCCACTGGAACAGCTGTTAGGAGACAGATGGTAGTCTCCCGTCAAGGCCATCCAGTGTGTTCTTTAACGTTGGGTTGTTTTACCTCTGAGCGGCACTTTTTTGCACACCATGGGCTAAATGGCCAGGCCACAAGGACCCCGAAGGCTCAGAGAAGGTTTGGGGAGGGGACCCACTGGAACAGCTGTTGGGAGACAGATGGTAGCCTGCCGTCAAGGCCATCCAGCGTGTTCTTTAACGTTGGGTTGTTTTACCTCTGAGCGGCACATTTTTACACACATGGGCTAAATGGCCAGGTCACATGGACCCCGAAGGCTCAGAGAAGGTTGGGGGAGGGGACCCACTGGAACAGCTGTTGCGAGACAGATGGTAGCCTCCCGTCAAGGCCATCCAGCGTGTTCTTTAACGTTGGGTTGTTTTACCTCTGAGCGGCACTTTTTTGCACACCATGGGCTAAATGGCCAGGTCACATGGACCCCGAAGGCTCAGAGAAAGTTGGGGGAGGGGACCCACTGGAACAGCTGTTAGGAGACAGATGGTAGTCTCCCGTCAAGGCCATCCAGCGTGTTCTTTAACGTGCACAGGGTATGGCTCTCCCGCACACTGCGCCACGGCTTAACGTCCCATCCGACGGACGGCGGTCTTTCCAAGCCCATCGGTGCCCCCTGCTGACCGTGCGGAGATAAATCAACGCTGACCTAGCTGGGACTCGAAATTGGTAACTACAGATCACGAGCCTGGCGCGCTACCGACTGAGCCACCCCCGCCCCAGAGAATGTGACAGTGTCGTCTGGTGTTAAATGGTCCCTCTTCAATGACCCTTTAACCCTTCCAGTGTCCAGCCTGAAAAACTGGTTTACATCCAGAGACCAAATTTAACTTTAGAACTTTTTTTGTCAAATAATTAGTGAAAGGAATTATGGCATGTTATATGCCCAATTAATCAACATGTAATTCTGGATTTTCTGAAAATAAAATATTTAACAAAAAAAACCATATGTTTCATTATAATAGGACTTTTTTATAGTCATGTACTAAAAAAATGCATCTGGCAACAACACAAATAAAAATTTATAAAAAAAAAAGCCAATAGAAATGATTATAATGCACATGAATAGATTTTGGGTTGGGTTGTTTTACCTCTGAGCGCCACTTTTTTTTGCACACCATGGGCTAAATGGCCAGGTCACATGGACCCGAAGGCTCAGAGAAGGTTTGGGGAGGGGACCCACTGGAACAGCTGTTGGGAGACAGATGGTAGCCTGCCGTCAAGGCCATCCAGCGTGTTCTTTAACGTGCACAGTGTATGGCTCTCCCGCACAGGGGGCCACGGCTTAACGTCCCATCCGACGTACGGCGGCCTTTCCAAGCCCATCGGTGTCCCCTACTGACCGTGGGCAGGGCGGGGAATTTTGCGGAGATAAATCTCAACGCTGACCCTGCTGGGACTCGAACCTCGGAACTACAGATTACGAACCTGGCGCGCTACCGACTGAGCCACCCCCGCCCCCACATGAATAGAAAGGCTATTTATTTCTAAATAACAAAAAACTTTTCTTGTTTAAAATAAACATTTCATCCATTCTGAATTTTTTTTCTCCATACTATAAAAAAAAAACATAAAAACCTCCTCAAGCAGCTGCTTACTATACTTTGAGAAAAAGTCCACGCTTGTTGCAATCCAATACACAAGTCACATTTAGAATATTTTTAATAAATAACTTATCAACAGAAATAACTCATGTTATATACCAAATTAAAAAGAATTTCTCTGTACTAACATATTAATTTTAATAATAATTTTTATAATGATATACCAAAAAAAAAATTACACATTTCATAATTACTTCCAAAATCTTCCATTTTTTAAAAAAGTAGCAGTTCTTTGTTAATTATCAGGAGATTTTAAAGAATTTAACGTAAAATTTGTTCATAATAGTTCAAATCAAACTTCTGAACTTAAATTAGGGGATTGCTTCAGCACAGAGTAATGTTAACAAACAAATTGGCAATACCTCATATATCACCGATGGGCTTGGAAAGGCCGCCGTCCGTCGGATGGGACGTTAAGCCGTGGCCCCGTGTGCGGGAGAGCCATACCCTGTGATCGTTAAAGAGCACGCTGGATGGCATTGACGGGAGGCTACCATCTGTCTCCCAACAGCTGTTCCAGTGGGTCCCCTCCCCCAACTTTCTCTGAGCCTTCGGGGTCCATGTGACCTGCCCATTTAGCCCATGGTGTGCAAAAAACTGCCGCTCAGAGGTAAAACAACCCAACGTTAAAGAACACGCTGGATGGCCTTGACGGGAGGCTACCATCTGTCTCCCAACAGCTGTTCCAGTGGGTACCCTCCCCCAATCTTCTCTGAGCCTTCGGGGTCCATGTGACCTGGCCATTTAGCCTATGGTGTGCTCAAAAAAGTTCAGCTCTCCCACACGATCCAGGTCTTTGTGAGCTCACATGCTCAGAGGTAAAACAACCCAACGTTAAAGAACACGCTTGATGGCCTTGACGGGAGGCTACCATCTGTCTCCCAACAGCTGTTCCAATGGGTCCCCTCCCCCAACCTTCTCTGAGCCTTCGGGGTCCATGTGACATGGCCATTTAGCCCATGGTGTGCAAAAAAGTTCTGCTCAGAGGTAAAACAACCCAACGTTAAAGAACACGCTGGATGGCTTTGACGGGAGGCTACCATCTGTCTCTCAACAGCTGTTCCAGTGGGTCCCGTCCCCCAACATTCTCTGAGCCTTCGGGGTCCATGTGACATGGCCATTTAGCCCATGGTGTGCAAAAAATTTCCGCTCAAAGGTAAAACAACCCAACGTTAAAGAACACGCTCAATGGCCTTGATGGGAGGCTACCATCTGTCTCCCAACAGCTGTTCCAGTGGGTCCCCTCCCCCAACCTTCTCTGAGCCTTCGGGGTCCATGTGACATGGCCATTTAGCCCATGGTGTGCAAAAAAGTTCCGCTCAGAAGTAAAACAACCCAACGTTAAAGAACACGCTGGATGGCCTTGACGGGAGGCTACCATCTGTCTTCTAACAGCTGTTCCAGTGGGTCCCCTCCCCCAACCTTCTCTGAGCCTTCGGGGTCCATGTGACCTGGCCATTTAGCCCATGTTGTGCAAAAAAAGTGCCGCTCAGAGGTAAAACAACCCAACGTTAAAGAACACGCTGGATGGCCTTGATGGGAGGCTACCATCTGTCTCCAAACAGCTGTTCCAGTGGGTCTCCTCCCCCAACCTTCTCTGAGACTTCAGGGTCCTTGTGACCTGGCCATTTATCCCATGGTTTGCAAAAAAGTGCCGCTCAATGGTATAACAATCCAACGTTAAATAACATGCTGGATGGCCTTGACGGGAGGCTACTATCTGTCTCCCAACAGCTGTTCCAGTGGGTCCCCTTCCCAACCTTCTCTGAGCCTTCGTGGTCCATGTGACCTGACCATTTAGCCCATGGTGTGCAAAAAAGGTGCTCAGAGGTAAAACAACCCAACCCAACACTTTTTTTTAACATAGTGGATCTCATGACTCTGAAGATGATTGCTATTTGCCTTTTCTGATGTAATTAATATTTCTCAGCTATTTCATTCTCGATTTTGTTCATGTATGTATCAATAGTTATTAGATAATTATGCTATGTAAATATATATTGTGTGACTAGCGGGATGTAGATTATTATAGTAATCATATTTTCATTCCAAACAAGATTCGTATACCTCATTACATGTTTCTCACTTTATGTACAGTCGCTCAAAAAAGTATCCGAACACTACGGTTGATTACAGAATTCAGAAAAAACATCCGGTAACGATGTTTTTTAGAAATTAGTGATCTGGCAACCTTCGTGTCACGTGATTACAGAATTCAGGAAAAATATCTGGAGCATGTACAGCAACTGTACACGCTCCAGTTACCGTTCACAGCAAACTGGGGCGTGTGCAGTTACTGCAAACGCTCCAGTTTGCTGTGAACGGTAACTGTACACGCTCAATATTTCCGTGAGTGAGCCCACACGATCTAGGTCTTTGTGAGCTCACACGATCCAATGTGCTGTGAACATTAACCGCAACCGCTCCAGTTTGCTGTGAACATTAACCGCAACCGCTCCAGTTTGCTGTGAACGCTATCTGCACACGCTTCATATTCATTGCATTATATATTCATACGCATTATTTATATTAAAAAATATCTGAACACTACGGTTGATTACAGAATTCAGAAAAAATATCTGGCAAAGATTTTTTTATTTTTTTTAGAAATTTGTGATATGGCAACCTTCGTGTCACGTGACACGAAGGTTTCCAGATCACTAATTTCTAAAAAAATCTTTGCCAGATATTTTTTTCTTAATCTTGTAATCAACCATAGTGTTCGGATACTTTTTTGAGCGACTGTATAACGAATAAATGTTTTTATTTAGTGTGCGCCCAGGAGGTTGACTACTTTATTGGTATGGATTATACTGGTCAGCTGGTGTATATATAATAAGGGTTGGTTTGGGTTGTTTTACCTCTGAGCGGCACTTTTTTGCACACCATGGGCTAAATGGCTAGGTCACATGGACCCCGACTTGTGTTGGGTTGTTTTATCTCTGAGCGGCACTTTTTTGCACACCATAGGCTAAATGGCCAGGTCACATGGACCCCGATGGCTCAGAGAAGGTTCGGGGAGGGAACCCACTGGAACAGCTGTTGGGAGACAGAAGGTAGCCTCCCGTCAAGGCCATCCAGCGTGTTCTTTAACGCTGGGACCCGAACCTGGGAACTACAGATTACGAGCCTGGCGCGCTACCGACTGAGCCACCCCCGCCCCTATATAATAAGGAAAATATTGTCGTCTTGTGCATGGTGATCAACGTATGAAAAGAATTAGTTCTGAAAAACCAGTACACTTAGTCGCAGTTTTGTGTATAGTTATTTAGTTATTTAACAATTTAATAGATTCTTCTGAAAGCTTATCTTTGTATTATTATAGAGTTTTGTGCCGGTTGACTTAATTTGTTTATAAATGATTGTATCCATACTTCTGTAGTAAATTGCATTGCATTGTAATTTTTATTGACCAATTTTTACTTGAACCCACTTTCAGTGCTCATCCATTTTAAATTACAACAATATTTAAAAAGCTACAAAACCTTAACTGGCATAAACTGTCATAGTGGTTGGCATAGTGGTTATTAAAAAGCTACAAAACCTTAATCAAGCCTTAACTGGCATACTGGTTGGCATAGTGTTATTAAAAACCTACAAAACCTTAATCAAGCCTTAACTGGCATAGTGGTTGGCATAGTGTTTATTAAAAACCTACAAAACCTTAATCAAGCCTTAACTGGCATAGTTGTTGGCATAGTGTTTATTAAAAACCTACAAAACCTTAATCAAGCCTTAACTGGCATAGTGGTTGGCATAGTGTTTATTAAAAACCTACAAAACCTTAATCAAGCCTTAACTGGCATAGTGGTTGGCATAGTGTTTATTAAAAACCTACAAAACCTTAATCAAGCCTTAACTGGCATAGTGGTTGGCATAGTGTTTATTAAAAACCTACAAAACCTTAATCAAACCTTAACTGGCATAGTGGTTGGCATAGTGTTTATTAAAAACCTACAAAACCTTAATCAAGCCTTAACTGGCATAGTGGTTGGCATAGTGTTTATTAAAAACCTACAAAACCTTAATCAAGCCTTAACTGGCATAGTTGTTGGCATAGTGTTTATTAAAAACCTACAAAACCTTAATCAAGCCTTAAATGGCATAGTGGTTATTAAAAAGCTACGAAACCTTAATCAAGCCTTAAATGGCTTAGTGGTTGGCATAGTGTTTATTAAAAACCTACAAAACCTTAATCAAGCCTAAACTGACATGTGGTTAGGCAGCTAGTGACTCTTCCAGGAAGGCAAACTTTGTCTGTTTTGTTAGATCTCACTGAGGCAGTGGTCAGCAGTAACCTTGATCTTAGTGGGGTTGGGTTGTTTTACCTCTGAGCAGGTCACATGGACCCCGAAGGCTCAGAGAAGGTTGGGGGAGGGGACCCACTGGAGCAGCTGTTGGGAGACAGATGGTAGCCTCCCATCAAGGCCATCCAGCGTGTTCTTTAACGTTGGATTGTTTTACCTCTGAGCGGCACTTTTTTTCATACCATGGGCTAAATGGCCAGGTCACAAGGGCCCCGAATTCTCAGAGAAGGTTGGGGGAGGAGACCCACTGGAACAGCTGTTGGGAGACAGATGGTAGCCTCCCGTCAAGGCCATCCAGCGTGTTCTTTAACGTGCACAGTGTATGGCTCTCCCGCACACGGGGCCACGGCTTAACGTCCCATCCGACGGACGGAGGCCTTTCCAAGCCCATCGGTGTCCCCTACTGACCGTGGGCAGGGTGGGGAATTTTGCGGAGATAAATCTCAACGCTGACCCTGCTGGGACTCGAACCTGGGAACTACAGATTACGAGCCTGGCCCCCTACCGACTGAGCCACCCCCGTCCCTTCTTAGTGGGGTATGCCCTTGTATGAGAAGGCCTGTAAAAGCTAGGAGTAGCTTCTAGGATTCTTCTTTTGTCCTCTATGTCGCAAATCAAAAAAAATCGAACCTAAAATTTATTTAAAACATTAAAACAATTTAAAGATCGAAGATTAAATTTTAGGATCAATTTTTGTACGCTCATTCCAAAGAATGTAATTTTCTATTGAGACAACATAGAACTGTGTCCATTTTTATGTCCAGTATTTGTTTAGCTATTGCCTTCTGAATTTATTTGTTTCGATTGGAAAAGTATATCTGTTACCGCTAAAGCTCGAAAGCCGTTAATGTGCACATTACCTAGCTAATCTGCAGATTAACTGATTTGCTCCGTTAAAGTGCGGAATCAAGAGTTTTCCGCATTTTACCTAGGTAATGTGCCCATTAACGGCTTCCGTATCGTTAAAGTTCAAAAGTTTGTTTCTCTCATTTCCTTTCCCTACTCCTTCCCCCCTCTCCCTCCACTTTTAGTTTCGTTCTCACTTGGTCTCCGCTCATCCGGGGAGTTTCATGATAATTCGGAACACTGAGTCACGTGACCCGAAGATTGAGACTCAAGAGATTCATCACTTGACAGATTCGTTCTCACTTGGCCTTCGCTCATTTGGGGCGTTTTTTATAATGCGGCAGGCGGTGTACTGTAGAGGATACGTTATCTGAATAATAGGATAGTTAAAAAACGAAAAAGTACAATGTACCGGCTATTACCAATTCCGATAATAGCAGATATGCCATATTTTATTTTCACTTTAACGAGTGCCTAGTAGGTAATGTGCAGATTATCCTGATAATTTGCAGATTACCTAGGTAATTTGAGAAATGAAACAGTTTTCGGGACGCTAACGGATCACCCTAGTTAATCTTCACAATACCTAGATAATCTGTAGAATAACTGATTTCTGCACTTTAGCGGTAACATATCTAATAAACTTCTGTTTATTATTACCGTAAAGCCTGTTTTTAAATTTTATTTTGATCATTTTAACTCCTGGAAACTGAAGATTCCCAAATGAAGTCCAGCTGCAGACGACATTCGCAACTCAACGTCATGAAATATAAGTAATGAAGATAAGGTTAAAGGTCACCAGAGACAAAGAGGGCAATGTAGAGTGCGCTGGAGTCGGCCGAAATGGCAGAACGCACTTAGCAAAGAAATACTCGCACGATGGGAAACATTAGTTAAGGAATTGGCATCAGAGCACATCGCTGTTGACACGCTCTCCAGATACTTTCCGTTCAAGAAGTACTCTCGACGAAATGCTTCTCACTTTCAAGTTGCTTCAGCGCCTCTCCCGTGAAAAAGCCAAACTATTCTGTCGTTGTTATCATGCAAATCAAATTAAAGAAATCAAAGACGCCGACAGGAAGTTGTGACTGTTCTTGATTACCAGTTTCCGCAGTGAAATTACCGTGAAGATATTTTGTCAATCAAAACAATCTGCGAAGAACAAAATCGTCGGGGGCGGGGGTGGCTCAGTCGGTAGCGCGCCAGGCTCGTAATCTGTAGCTCCCAGGTTCGAGTCCCAGCTGGGTCAGCGTTGAGATTTACTCCGCAAAATTCCCCCGCCCTGCCCACGGTCAGTAGGTGACACCGATGGGCTTGGAAAGGCCGCGGTCCGTCGGATGGGACGTTAAGCCATGGCCCCGTGTGCGGGAGAGCCATACCCTGTGCACGTTAAAGAACACGCTGGATGGCCTTGACGGGAGGCTACCATCTGTCTCCCAACAGCTGTTCCAGTGGGTCCACTCCCCGAACCTTCTTTGAGCCTTCGGGGTCCTTGTGACCTGACCATTTAGCCCATGGTGTGCAAAAAAGTGCAGTTCAGAGATAAAATGATCCAACGTTAAAGAACACGCTGGATGGCCGTCAGGAGAGGCTACCATCTGTCTCCCAACAGCTGTTCCAGTGGGTCCCCTCTCCCAACCTTCTCTGAGCCTTCGGGGTCCATGTGACCTGGCCATTTAGCCCATGGTGTGCAAAAAAGTGCCATCCCTGTGCACGTTAAAGAACTCTCTGGATGGCCTTGACGGGAGGCTACCATCTGTCTCCCAACAGCTGTTCCAGTGGGTCCCCTTCCCCAACCTTCTCTGAGCCTTCGGGGTCCATGTGACCTGGCCATTTAGCCCATGGTGTGCAAAAAAGTTCCGCTCAGAGGTAAAACAACCAAACCCAATCAAAATCGTTAAGCTTAATAAAGCTGAAGTGTCAAATAGAGATTTTCACATATCTTAAGAAACAGAACTGACAATGTACAACTTTTCGAATTAATCTCCTCTGGTAACCATAAATTTATAATTTTTCGTATTATTTATTTTTAATAAACAGTGAAAATATTTCATAATTCTTAATATTTAAAAAGATAAAATTTACCCATGACCCTTGGCGAAAAAGTGACATCGATGGACTTGCAAAAGTTACTATGGCCCCACTATGCAGGTTGGTATTTATTGGGCATGCTAAAGAACACGCTGGATGGCCTTGATGGTTTCCATCTGTCTCATAAGAGCTGTCCAGTGGTTCCACTTCCCCAACCCAGTCCGCCCTGCCCACGGTCAGTAGGGGACACCGATGGGCTTGAAAAGGCCGCCGTCCGTCGGATGGGACATTAAGCCCTGGCCCCGTGTGCGGGAGAGCCATACCCTGTGCACGTTAAAGAACACGTTGGATGGCCTTGACGAGAGGCTACCATCTGTCTCCCAACAGCTGTTCCAGTGGATCCCCTCCCCCAAACTTTTTTGAGCCTTCGGGGTCCTTGTGACCTGGCTATTTAGCCCATGGTGTGCAAAAAAGTGCCATCCCTGTGCACGTTAAAGAACACGCTGGATGGCCTTGACGGGAGGCTACCATCTGTCTTCCAACAGCTGTTCCAGTAGGTCCCCTCTCCCAACCTTCTCTGAGACTTCGGGGTCCATGTGACCTGGCCATTTAGCCCATGGTGTGCAAAAGAGTGCCGCTCAGAGGTAAAACAACCCAACCCAAATCCCCAAGCCAGTACTGAGCCAAAGCCCTCTCTTTAACTCAGCCCTTCAGCCCTTGAACTTGAGAGCTCTTCTGAAGATTGTTGAAACTGCGCAGCACTCTTTAGAAAGTTTGTACAGCTCATTGAAATGTTTTCAGCACTCATTGAAGTTGTAGCGCTGATTGAAAAGTTTGAAGAACCCGTTAAAAGTTTGTAGCACTAATTGAAGTTTGTAGCGTTTATTGAAAGTTTGTAACACTGATTAAAGTTTGTAGCGCCCATTGAAAGTTTACAGCACTCATTAAGGTTCGTAGAATTCATTGAAAATTTTTTAGAACTCGTTTAAAATTTGTAATGCTCATTGAAATTTTGTAGCACTTATTGAAATTTCGGAGTACTCATTGAAATTTTATAGCGCTCATTGAAGTTTGAAGAGCTCATTGTAAAGTTTGTAGCACCCGTTAAATGTTTGTAGCACTCATTAAAGTTTATAGCGCTCATTGAAGTTTGAAGAGCTCGTTGAAAAGTTTGTAGCACCCGTTAAATGTTTGTAGCACTCATTGAAATTTTATAACGCTCATTTGAAGAGCTCATTGAAAAGTTTGTAGCACCCGTTAAATTTTTGTAGCACTCATTAAAATTTATAGCGCTCATTGAAAATTTGAAGCATTCGTTAAAAGTTTTTAGTAGGCAATAAAGTTTGTAGCAGTCTATAAAGTTTATAGCGCTCATTGAAAGCTTGTAGCGCTCATTGAAAGCTTGTAGCACTCATTGAAAGATTTGTAGCACTCTTTGAAAGGTATAGCACTAACTAAAAAATTTGTAGCATTCATTGAAGTTTCTATAGCTCATTGAAGACTTTGAAACACTCATTGAAGTTTATAGCGCTGATTGAAATGTTTCTAGCACTCATTGAAGTTTATAGCGCTGATTGAAATGTTTCTAGCACTCATTGACGTTTGTATCGCTCGTTAAAATTTTTTTACCATTCATTGAAGTTCTAGCACTCATTGAAGTTTATAGCACTAACTGAAATGTTTGTAGCACCCATTGTAGTTTATAACGCTCATTGAATGTTTGTAGCACTCATTAAAGTTTACAGCGTTCACTGAAAAGTTTGCAGCACTTGTTAAATTTTGTAGTACTCATTGAAGTTTGTAGCGCTCATTGAAAAGTCTGTAGCGTTCATTAAAGTTTGTATAGCTCATTGAAAACTTTGTAACACTCATTGAAGTTTGTAGTGCTCATTGACGTTTGTAGCACGCATTGAAGTTTATAGCACTCACTGAAGTTTGTAGAGCTCATTGAAAACTTTGTAACACTTATTGAAGTTTTTACCACTCATTGAAATGTTTGCAGAACGCATTGAGGGTTTGTAGCACCGTTAAAAGTTTGAAGCACTCGTTAAATATTTAACGTACTAGTTAAACGTTTGTAGCAGTCAGTAAAGTTTGGAGCACTCATTGAAAAGTGTTCAGCGTTCACTGAAAAGTTTGTAGCACTCATTGATGTTTGTAGGGCTCATTGAAATTTTTAGCTCATTGAAATATTTGTAGCACTCGCTGAAAACTTTGTAACACTCATCGAAGGTTGTAGCGCTCATTGAAATGTTTGTAGCACTCATTGACGTTTGTATCGCTCTTTAAAATGTTTGTAGCATTCATTGAAGTTTGTAGCGCTAATTGAAGTGTGTAGCATTCATTGAAGTTTGTAGCGCTAATTGAAGTGTGTAGCGCTCATTGAAAACTTTGTAACACTCACTAAAGTTTATAGCTCATTGAAAAGTTTGTAACACTCTTTAAAAGTTTAGCAGTCGAAGCAAACTTTTCTTTTAAAATGACTTTTTTTTTAAATGAGCGCTTGAAAATTTCATTTTCATGTGCTCATTGGAAATTTGTAGCACTTATTGAAGTTTATAGTGCCCACTGAAAAGTTTGTAGCAGTCAATAAAGTTTATAGCGCTCACTAAAAGGTTTGTAGCACTCAATGAAGTTTACAGTGCTGATTGAAATATTTGTAGCACTAATTGAAATTAGAGCGCTCACTTGAAAGTTTACAGCACTCATTAAAATATTTGAAGCACCGATTGAAATATTTGTAGCACTCATTGAAATTTAGAGCGCTCACTGAAAAGCTTGTAGCATTCATTGAACTTTATAGCGCTCATTGAAATATTTGTAGCACTCGTTAAAAGTTTGTAATGCTATTGAGAGTTTGTAGCACTTATTCAAAATTTGGAGCATTGAATGAAAGTTTGGAATACTCATTTAAAAATTGCTGTACTCATTGAAAATTTGAAATGTTTGTAGCGCTCATTGAAAGTCAGAGAAGTTTGTAGTTCTCATTAAAAGTTTGAAATGTTTGTAACACTTACAGAAAGTTTAAAAAAGTTTGTAGCACTCAGAAAGTTGGATATATTTGTAGCATTCATTGAAAGTTTAAAATGTTCGCAGCGAACATTGAAAGTTTGAAATGATTGTAGTACTCATTGAAAGTTTAAAGGATTTGTAGCACTCATTGAAATTTAGAGCGCTCACTGAAAAGCTTTTAGCATTCATTGAACTTTATAGCGCTCATTGAAACATTTGTAGCACTCGTTAAAAGTTTGTAATGCTATTGAGAGTTTGTAGCAGTTATTCAAAGTTTGGAACATTGAATGAAAGTTTGGAATACTCATTTAAAAATTGCTGTACTCATTGAAAATTTGAAATGTTTGTAGCGCTTATTGAAAGTCAGAGAAGTTTGTAGTTCTCATTAAAAGTTTGAAATGCTTGTAACACTTACAGAAAGTTTAAAAAAGTTTGTAGCACTCAGAAAGTTGGATATATTTGTAGCATTCATTGAAAGTTTAAAATGTTTGCAGCGATCATTGAAAGTTTGAAATGCTTGTAGCACTCATTGAAAGTTTGAAATGCTTGTAGCACTCATTGAAAGTTTAAAGGATTTGTAGCACTCATTGAAAGTTTGAAAGATTTGTAGCACTCATTGAAAGTTTGAAATATTTGTAACATTCATTGAAAGTATTCAGCGCCCAATCCTGTGATTTAAGGTATGCAGAACTCGTGGAAAAGTTTGTAGCGCTCACTGTCTTGTAGGCACTGTCTCCATGTGTAGGCAAAAAATTCCAAAACTCTTAAAAAATATTGCAAACGAACTATTTATGCCAGAAACTTTAATTTTGGAATGAAATGTGAGGTTCAAATGGTTTAAACTTGAACAAATGATTTTACACTCTTGACAGACCCATAACTACAGGATTACAGGAACGGGGGGGGGGAAGATTCAAGTTTTCCCCCCTATTAAGTCCACGAGTCTCCACTAGGAAACTGAAAATTCTAAACTTCAACTTTTGGTACAGTCGCTCAAAAAAGTATCCGAACACTACGGTTGATTACAAAATTCAGAAAAATTATCTTGCAACGATTTCTTTAGAAATTAGTGATCTGGCAACCTTCGTGTCACGTGATTACAGAATTCAGGAAAAATATCTGGAGCGTGTACAGCAACTGTACACGCTCCAGTTACCGTTCACAGCAAACTGGAGCGTATGCAGTTACCGCACACGCTCCAGTTTGCTGTGAACGGTAATTGCATACGCTCAATATTTCCGTGAGTGAGCCCACATGATCTAGTATCAAAATAATATGACCACTTACAGTCGCTCAAAAAAGTATCCGAACACTATGGTTGATTACAGAATTCAGAAAAAATATCTGGCAACGATTTTTTTAGAAATTAGTGATCTGGCAACCTTCGTGTCACGTGATTACAGAATTCAGGAAAAATATCTGGAGCGTGTACAGCAACTGTACACGCTCCTGTACACGCTCCAGTTACCGTTCACAGCAAACTGGAGCGTGTTTATAGCCAACTGGAGCCAACACACGCTCCAGTTTGCTGTGAACGGTAACTGCACACGCTCAATATTTCCATGAGTGAGCCCACACGATCCAGGTTTTTCTGAGCTCACACGATCCAGGTCTTTGTGAGCCCACACGATCCAGGTCTTTATGAGCCCACACGATCCAGGTCTTTGTGAGCTCACACGATCCAGGTCTTTGTGAGCTCACACGATCCAGGTCTTTGTGAGCTCACACAATCCAATTAGTGATCTGGCAACCTTCGTGTCACGTGACACGAAGGTTGCCAGATCACTAATTTCTAAAAAAATCGTTGCCAGATATTTTTTCTGATTTTTGTAATCAACCGTAGTGTTCGGATACTTTTTTGAGCGACTGTAGGTGGTCATATTATTTTGATACTAGATCGTGTGGGCTCACTCACGGAAATATTGAGCGTGTTCAGTTACCGTTCACAGCCAACTGGAGCGTGTTCACAGCCAACTGGAGCGTGTTCACAGCCAACTGGAGCCAACACACCCTACAGTTTGCTGTGAACGGTAACTGGAGCCGTTCACAGCAACCGTTCACAACAAACTGTGAGCCGTTCACAGCAAACCGTTCACAGCAAACTGGAGCGCGTGCTGTAACTGCACACGATCCAGTTTGCTGTGAACGGTAACTGAAGCGTGTACAGTTGCTGTACACGCTCCAGATATTTTTCCTGAATTCTGTAATCACGTGACACGAAGGTCGCCAAATCACTAATTTCTAAAAAAAATCGTTGCCAGATATTTTTTCTGAATTCTGTAATCAACCGTAGTGTTCGGATACTTTTTTGAGCTACTGTACTTTATAATGCAAGGAATTCTTTCATTTGGGATGCCGACGAAAAAATTTGCGATGGCTCGTATTTTACCATAGGCACTCTTTTCAGTTTCCATTTTATTGGAGGGCGGGGGTGGCTCAGTCGGTAGCGCGCCAGGCTCGTAATCTTCAGTTCCCAGGTTTGAGTCCCAGTTGGGTCAGCGTTGAGATTTATCTCCGCAAAACTCCTCGCCCTGCCAAGGTCAGTAGGGGACAGCGATGGACTTGGAAAGGTCGCCGTCCGTCGCATGGGACGTTAAGCCGTGGCTCCGTGTGCGGGAGAGACAGACCCTGTGCACGTTAAAGAACACGCTAGATGGCCTTGACTTGTTCCAGTGGGTTCTCTTCCACAACCTTCTTTGAGCTTTCGGGGTCGTTGTGACCTGGCCATATAGCCCATTGTGTGCAAAAATGTGCCGCTCAGAGGTAAAACAACCCACTGGACTGGAGGATACCATCTGTCTCCCAACAGCTGCTGCAGTGGGTCCCCTCCCCCCAACATTCTCCCAAACTACGGGGTCCTTGTGACCTATCCATTTAGCCCATTGTGTGCAAAAAATGCCGTTCAGAAGTAAAACAACCCAACGTTAACGAACACGCTGGATGGCCTTGACGGGAGGCTACCATCTGTCTCCCAACAGCTGTTCCAGTGGGTCTCCTCCTCCAACTTTCTCTGAGCCTTCGGGGTCCTTGTGACCTGGCCATTTAGCCCATTGTGCGCAAAAGTGTGCCGCTCAGAGGTAAAACAACCCACTGGACTGGAGGATACCATCTGTCTCCCAACACCTGCTGCAGTGGGTCCCCTCCCCCCAACATTCTCCCAAACTACGGGGTCGTTGTGACATATCCATTTAGCCCATTGTGTGCAAAAAAGTGCCGTTCAGAAGTAAAATAACCCAACGTTAAAGAACACGCTGGATGGTCTTGACGGGAAGCTACCATCTGTCTCCAACAGCTGTTCCAGTGGGTCTCCTCCCCCAACCTTCTCTGAGCCTTCGGGGTCCATGTGACCTGTCCATTTAACCCATTGTGTGCAAAAATGTGCCGCTCAGAGGTAAAACAGCCAACAAAGTATGGATCTCCCTTACACGGGGACACGGCTTTAACGTCCCATCCGACGGACGGCGGCCTTTCCAAGACCATCGGTGTCCCTTACTGACCGACGGTATTGTGGGAAGTTTTGGGAGATAAATCTTGACACTGACCCAGCTGGGACTCGAATCTGGGAGCTGCAGATTACGAGCCTGGCGCCCTACCGACTGAGCCACTCCCGACCTTCTCTTATTAGAACTTAACATTACGACGTAAACGTGTATATTAGGTTCAATAATGAGTACGAAACATTTTTTATACATCGCAATGAAATATTTTTTTTACTTCACATTTCTACTGTGGCATATAAACTGACAGGCTCCTGTCAGACCTCTGTGGCAAGCAGCTGCTTGAGGAGGTATTTATTTATTTTTATTTGCCTGAATATTATCAAATGAAAAACTTCTAAATCTAGTTCTCTGACTACTGATTCCAGAACGGGCGGGGGTGGCTCAGTCGGTAGCGCGCCAGGCTCGTAATCTGTAGTTCCCAGGTTCGAGTCCCAGCTGGGTCAGCGTTGAGATTTATCTCAGCAAAATTCCCCGCCCTGCCCACGGTCAGTAGGGGACACCGATGGGCTTGGAAAGACCGCCGTCCGTCGGATGGGACGTTAAGCCGTGGCCCCGTGTGCGGGAGAGCCATACCCTGTGCACGTTAAAGAATACGCTGGATGGCCTTGACGGGAGGCTACCATCTGTCTCCCAACAGCTGTTCCAGTGGGTCTCCTCCCCAACCTTCCCTGAGCCTTCGGGGTCCATGCGACCTGGCCATTTAGCCCATGGTGTACAAAACAGGGCCGCTCATAGGTAAAACAACCCAACGTTAAAGAACACGCTGGATGGCCTTGACGGGAGGCTACCATCTGTCTCCCAACAGCTGTTCCAGTGGGTCTCCTCCCCAACCTTCTCTGAGCCTTCGGGGTCCATGCGACCTGGCCATTTAGCCCATGGTGTGCAAAAAAGTGCCGCTCAGAGGTAAAACAACCCAACCCAACTGATTCAAGAGACCTGGGTTCGAGCCCCGGGTTGGGTTGTTTTACCTCTGAGTGGCACTTTTTTGCACACCATGAGCTAAATGACCAGGTCACATGGACCCCGAAGGCTCAGAGAATGTTGGGGGACGGGACCCACTGGAACAGCTGTTGGGAGACAGATGATAGTCTCCCGTCAAAGCCATTAAGCGTGTTTTTTAACGTCAGATTGTTTTACCTCTGAGTGGCACTTACACCATGGGCTAAATGACCAGGTCACAAGGACCCCGAAGGCTCAGGGAAGGTTGGGGGAGGGGACCCACTGGAACAGCTGTTGGGAGACAGATGGTAGCCTCCCGTCAAGGGCATCCAGCGTGTTCTTTAACGTTGGATTGTTTTACCTTTGAGCGGTACTTTTTTGCACAACATGGGCTAAATGGCCAGGTCACATGAACCCCGAAGGCTCAGAGTAGGTTGGGGGAGGAGACCCAATGGAACAGCTGTTGGGAGACAGATGGTAACCTCCCGTCAAGTCCATCCAGCGTGTTCTTTAACGTGCACAAGGTATGGCTCTCTTGCACACGGAACCACGGCTTAACGTCCCATCCGACGGACGGCGACATTTCCAAGCCCATCGGTGTCCCCTACTGGCCGTGGGCAGGGCAGGCGAGCCCCGGGTAAGGCATGGATTTTGTGTTGTCTTTCTGCTGAGGTCCTCCTATCAGACCTCTGTGGCAAGCAACTGCTTGAGGGGTAATATTTTTGAATTATAAAAATTATGTTGCAGTGTAAAATCTCCCCTTTTTTTTCAGAAGGTTTTAAAAACTTTTAGGAAAAATACATGAAATATACACAAGTTAAGTAATTTTTGGCGTCCATTGCCCATACTAGCATTGTCAGAGAGCATAGGCCCCATTTTTATTTAATTTTAATTCGATAATTAAAACGATATATTTTAGTCGATTTTTTGTTCAATAAATATTATTATTAAAATAAAAAATAAATAAATATCCCCTCGAGTAGCTGCTTACCACAGAGGTCTGACAGGAGCCTCTCAGTTTATATGCCATAGTAGAAGGTCTGAGAGGATGGCAGGACCTCAGCAGAAAAACGACACAAACATCCATGTCCTTACCCGGGGCTCGAACCCAGGTCCCTTATATCAGTAGCCAAGCATGCTAACCACTCGGCCACGGGATATTATATAAATTTTGGGGCGGGGGTGGCTCAGTCGGTAGCGCGCCAGGCTCGTAATCTGTAGTTCCCAGGTTCGAGTCCCAGCTGGGTCAGCGTTGAGATTTATCTCCGCAAAATTCCCCGCCCTGCCCACGGTCAGTAGGGGACACCGATGGGCTTGGAAAGGCCACCGTCCGTCGGATGGGATGTTAAGCTGTTGGCCCGTGTGCGGGAGAGTCATACCCTGTGCACGTTAAAGAACACGCTGGATGGCCTTGACGGGAGCCTATCATCTGTCTCCCAACAGCTGTTCCAGTGTGTCACCTCCCCCAACCTTCTCTGAGCCTTCGGGGTCCTTGTGACCTGGCCATTTAGCCCACGGTGTGCAAAAAAGTGCCGCTCAGAGGTAACCCAACCCAACCTATATAAATTTTATTCTAAAAATTTATTTTCCTAATCCCCGGTAGATCCACCGTGATAAGCACGACACATCGTTTCAGGCAAAAACTATGAACCCTCCTTTTCGAAGATGGTTAAGTTATTCATTTTACTCTACAGCACCTTCTAAAGATGGAAATTAGAACTACGGATAATACGGAAAATGCAAATCGTAAAATTTCCTTAATACATATTGAACCCAAAAATTAGGTTTTATTTTTCTCTTTAAGCAAAATAGTTGCATTTATCCACCACCTTGAAGGTAAAGAGGCAATCAAATGATATCAGTTTAAAACCTTTAAAATTTTTAAATCTTTTATCCTACAGCAATTTATATAAATATAATGTAATAATTAAAAATTTTTGACGAAACTTACAAACTAAAAATTCAACATAATAAAAATACAAGACTTCAAAACCAAGGTTATTACAAATTGCCAAATTTTCGAAATAATTTCGGGAAACATACCTCCGAATATCAAGTACCACTTATATTTAATGCTATTCCAAAAGAATTACTAACTATAGATTCTTTTAGAAGACTTAAAATGGAATTAGAAAATTATTTGGTATTTTCTAGTTAGCTGATTTTTATGTGTTGTGTTTTGTGGATTTATTTGATGTACACCATTTTGGTGGCTGAATGACCTATGTTTAATGTAATTTATTCATTTTCCTGCAGATAAGCTATTTAGCTTTGCAGGTCAAAGTGTAAATGTATTTATATTCTTTACTCTTATGAATAAAAAATTATATTCTAAAAAAAAAATCACATTATGCTACCAAAATTTTAAATCTTTAGTATGAAGAGATCGTTTGCAATATTCATACAAAATTTGGCATTTTCCAAATTTAGATCCCGGAACGCCAGAAATTAAATATGCTGAAAGGTTCGGAAACTAAAGATCTTAAAATTTCATTAGTTACTCTTTCACCGAAGAATAATTTTTCGTTTATATCTTAAAACAAAAAGCAATTGCATTTTTCCACCACCATCACCCCTAACAATAAGGAGGCAAATTGCTACTGTCAATGTAAACTCCTTGACCATTGCATTCTATCGCCAAAATTGGAAATTTCTGGCGTGAGTAAATACTTTGCAATATTTCTTTAAAATGTTACATTTTTCAAATTTTATGGTCTCTAACGGTAGAATTTAAAGCAATATTTTAGTTTCTAAAAATGAGAATGCCATATTTTATTAGGGATTCTCTACCCCCAAAAAGTTCTTCGCTAAAAACAGCATAATTCAATGTCTGCAAAGGAAGAGACGAACAATAGTTCATTTTTTAAAGAAAAATTACTTTTCAAAATAAAAAGAACAAAAGATATCCTCCGCCGTATAAAAGGATATCGTGGGCCTATGACATTCTTGGCTTAGACGAAGAAAGAGATTTTATACAAATTTTAAACAAATTTTATTCTTAAAGCTTTATACTTTCAAGAGCCGAGACTTCCTATATTTTTTTTCTAATTAAAATATAATACAAAGTTGCACAGTCTTTTATTTTATTTCCCAATCTTATCTCTACCACCTGGTAAAATCCTGACAACTGTATAAGAATTCTAAACTCCTAATACTAATATTATTTCTTTCCACAGTGTTCAAAGAGCTCACCCGGAAACCACAGACAATGTTACCCAATGACTGTAAGCAACATAATACGTTTTTGGGAACACAGTTTTGTCACTTCCGCTTCGTAACTGATGCAAAGCAGATTTTTGTCTGCATGCGACCTTCACAGTTATTCATTGAGAAGCTACAGTTTTCTCTCTGTGTTCTACTTACTTAAATTGCAGCGAAAAAGGGATTCCCTGTACTAAAGGCCACAATCTGAGAAGACCATTTCAATTTCCAAGCTATATCCACATTCAATTGACCAAAATTAGTTTCAAAAGCGAACTTTTCTCGTGCAATTTTCACGACGATTTGTTTTACTGTTGCCAGATTTTTCGAATGTTTTCATTCTGCCATGTTTTCCTAAAGGTGAGTAAGGTTATCGTCTCTCGTTATTTTTTATCACATATTTTTTTTCGTGTAATTATTCAAAGATAAGTTTGCCTTTATAATGCAACTGTAAAACTTTGATTATTAAACTAGCATAATTTTAAGTTTTGTTTTTAAAGGTTAATTCTAATTAAGTCGCAGAACTGTTCATTAGAACGCTAGAAGAAATTTTCGTAATGACTTGAAGCACATAGGTTTGTGTAAGATTACAATGTTACGACAGTGGATTTTTTAAATTTCTATTTGTGTAAGCTATTTAAATGTAGTCTTCGTTCATATAATCGGGTGTGAGGTTATTTACTCTCGTTAACGGCTATTCTGTTAAAATAACTTGTACTGATGCTCAGTGATTTTAAGACTTGGTCATAATGCTTTAACCATAACTTGAAATGTTTCAAGACTGTTAAGTGTATTGTGCAAATCCTTTCAGCTTAAGACCAAGTACTGATGTCACGGATTACTTATCGTTGCCGAAAGCTTTTTCTGATGTATTTCATTAAATTAGGGGTTTTCAACGAGGGGTACGCCTTGAGAGTTCAAAAGTCGCTAGTTATATGTTATTTATATATCTTTTATTTTATTCCCATTGTTATACTGTAACTATAGGTTGGGTTGTTTTACCTCTGAGCGGCACTTTTTTGCACACCATAGGCTAAATGGCCAGGTCAAATGGACCCCGAAGGTTCAGAGAAGGTTGGCGGAGGGGACCCACTGGAACAGCTGTTGGGAGACAGATGGTAGCCTCCCGTCAAGGCCATCCAGCATGTTCTTTAACGTGCACAGGGTATGGCTCTCCTGCACACGGGGCCACGGCTTAACGTCCCATCCGACGGACGGCGGCCTTTCCAAGCCCATCCTATAACTATAGTTCATCTATACAAGGGATACGTGAAGCATAAAAGGTTGAGAACCACTACATTAAATCATTCTTATTCTGCACATATAGGGGCGGGGGTGGCTCAGTCGGTAGCGCGCCAGGCTCGTAATCTGTAGTTCCCAGGTTCGAGTCCCAGCTGGGTCAGCGTTGAGATTTATCTCCGCAAAATTTCCCCGCCCTGCCCACGGTCAGTAGGGGACACCGATGGGCTTGAAAAGGCCGCCGTCCGTCGGATGGGACGTTAAGCACGTTAAGCCGTGGCCCGTGTGCAGGAGAGCCATACCCTGTGCACGTTAAAGAACACGCTGGATGGCCTTGACGGGAGGCTACCATCTGTCTCCCAACAGATGTTCCAGTGGGTCCCCTCCGCCAACCTTCTCTGAACCTTCGGGGTCCATGTGACCTGGCCATTTAGCCTATGGTGTGCAAAAAAGTGCAGCTCAGAGGTAAAACAATCCAATCTGCACATATAAGACAGACTGAAATAAAGATCCTACTTCGGGGTTTATGTGCGAATCCGCTTCGAAATCTTGAATATCACATTTTTTTTTAATAAGCAGGAGTGGGATGGCGAAGTCGGTAGCGAGCCAGGCCCAACAGCTCTGAGTGGCACTTTTTTGCACACAATGGCCAGGTCACAAGGAGAATCAGTGTTCAGTGATGGTTGGAGGAGGGGACCCACCTTAACAGCTGTTGGGAGACAGATGATAGCCTCCCGTCAAGTCCATCCAGCGTGTTTTTAAAATTTGGTTGTTTTACCTCTGAGAGGCACTTTTTTGCACACAATGGACTAAATGGTCAGGCCACAAGGACCTAAAAGACTCAGAAGATTGGGGGAGGGGACCCACTGCAACAGCTGTTAAGAGACAGATGGTAGCCTCCCGTCAAGGCCATCCGGCGTGTTCTCTAACGTTGGGTTATTTTACCTCTGAGGGGCACTTTTTTGCACACAATGGGCTAAATGTTCAGGTCACACGGGTTGGGTTGTTTTACCTCTGAGCGGCACTTTTTTGCACACCATTGGCTAAATGGCCAGGTCACAGAGACCCCGAAGGCTCAGAGAAGATTGGGGGAGGGGACCCACTGGAACAGCTGTTGGGAGACAGATGGTAGCCTCCCGTCAAGGTCATCCAGCGTGTTCTTTACGTGCACAGGGTATGGCTCTCCCCGCACACGGGACCACGGTTTAACGTCCCATCCGACGGACGGCAGCCTTTCTAAGCCCATCGGTGTCCCCTACTGACCGTAGACAGGGCGGGGAATTTTGCGGAGATAAATCTCAACGCTGATCCAGCTGGGACTTGAACCTGGGAACTGCAGATTACGAGCCTGGCGCGCTACCGACTGAGCCACCCCCACCTCCAGGTCACATGGAACCCGGTTCAGAAAAGGGGAATGAGACGCACTGGACAGCTGTTGGGAGACAGATGGTAGTCTCCAGACAAGGCCATCCAGTGTGTCCTTTAACGTGCACAGTATAATGGTTCTTCCACACACTGGCCACAGCCTAACGTCCCATCCGACGGACGACGGCCTTTCCAAACCCATCAGTGTCCCCTATTGACCGAGGGCAGGGCGAGGAACCTGGGAACTGCAGATTACGAGCCCAGCGCGCTACCTGATTTTGCTGCACTGGTGGGCTTCTGTGGAGAGAAAATCTTCCGCTGTGTTTTCTGTTTGTTTGTGGGTTGACAGCCCCAAGTGAATAGATTCACAGGATATGTTTATCAGCTGGTGGATAATCCTGAGCAGAAGTCATCGCAGGCACCTGAACTCTTTGCTTCTATTGGCATCGTCAAATTCTACATTGGAGGAAGTCTTCCAGTGTAGATGGCTTCAGCCTTTAATGGTGGGGGAACGGGACTTTGCCCCATGTCTGCGATTAGGGGGCTGTTTGATATTGTCGGCATTCCCTCTCTCAATAAACATAGTTTCTTTAAACATCCCACTAATTATTTTCCCTCCATAGGTAGTTGGAATGTGAGGACTCTGCACAGAGCTTTTTCTCTTGATGTCCTCACACAAGAATTCCACCATTATAATTTAGATATTCTCGGCTTGCAAGAGACCAGATGGACAGATATAATTCTTAAAAATAATCTTAAATTTCTCTTTTCAGGTAGGGACGACAATAAGCATCACCAAGGCGTGGGTCTGCTTCTCAGCAGACACGCTAGTGATGCTCTTCTAGGATATGAGTGCATTAATGAAAGGTTTCTTACAGCAAAATTTCAGACAAGCGTTAAAGACTTGAATGTTATCTGCTGTTATGCCCCCACTGAGGATGCCGATGAGGATGAGAAGGATAGGTTTTATGAACAACTTCAGGATATTTTGAATTCTGTCAAGAAAGGAGATATTACCCTTGTTCTTGGTGACTTCAATGACAAAGTTGGTACTGACTCTGACCTTTGGAGATGGGTGATTGGCCCTTTTGGTATTGGTAGCTGCAATGGCAATGGGCAACGTCTCCTACAGGTAAGTAAACTCAATGGCTTCAGAATAACTAACACATATTACAAACACCGCGACATACATAAATACACATGGGTTTCACCTGATGGGCTGCATAAAAATATGATTGATTAAAAAAATAAATAAATACCCCCTCAAGCAGCTGCTTGATTACATATTAATTAACAGCAAATGGGCTAGTTTTGTTAGGAATACCAGGTCATATAGGGGAGCTAAAATTGGATCTGACCATTAACTTGTTAAAAGTGTCTTGCAACTTAAACTTAAAAAGTGTTGTGCTAGGGTTAAAAGTTTTACCTTTAATACTGAAGCTCTGAAAGACCCAGTTATATCCAAAGCTTACCATGATAGGTTACTTAGTCATTATGACAGTCATGGTATGTTTGGGGGCGAGGGTGGCTCAGTCGGTAGCGCGCCATGCTCGTAATCTGTAGTTCCCAGGTTCGAGTCCCAGCTGGGTCAGCGTTGAGATTTATCTCCGCAAAATTCCCCGTCCTGCCCACGGTCAGTAGGGGACACCGATGGGCTTGGAAAGGTCGCCGTCCGTCGGATGCGACATTAAGCCGTAACGCCGTGTGCGGGAGAGCCATACACTGTGCACGTTAAAGAACACACTGGATGGCCTTGACAGGAGGCTACCATCTGTCTCCCAACAGCTGTTCCAGTGGGTCCCCTCCCCCAACCTTCTCTGAGCCTTTGGGGTGACCTGGCCATTTAGCCCATGGTGTGCAAAAAAGTGCCGCACAGAGGTAAAACAACCCATGGTATGCTTAGTACTGAAGTTGAGGAAGAATGAAATCATTTTAAACAGGCTTTGTTGGACACTAACAGTACTCTTTTAGGAAAAAAGGAGCAGAAGAGACAGAATTATCTGAGTGATAAGGCACTTGAGCTTATTTCGGAAAGAAAACTGCTGGAATGTCCTTAATCAATACCTCTGTAATAGAAAGCATTACAGAGACTTAATAAACGTGTAAAAGATCAGCTGCTGATAAGAATCTTTGGCTTGATGGTTTGGCTGACAAAGCCGAGGAAGCAGTTAGACAGCACAACAGCAGAGAGCTGTACCAGATAGTTAATGTTTTGTGTGGTAAAAACGAACAGGTATACAGGGATTGAAGGATAAACAAGGTAAGGTTATAGAAGGTGAGGATTCTGTCATGGCTAGGTGGGCTGAGCATTTCAGTGATGTTCTAAACAATGTGGTTAGTTCTATTCCCATTGTTTGCAATGATGATAGATGCATTGGTGGCTTTAATGTTAAAGAACACGCTGTTAACACTGCTTTAATGTTATATAACACAATCTGAAGTTATTTTGGCTGTTTCTAAACTTAAACTACATAAATCCCCAGGGGTAGATGAAATTACTACGGAAATACTTAGAGCTGGGAATATTTCGGTTACCACTTGGATGACTGAAATTCTGAATATCTTTTATGATAAAGGCATGGTTCCTAAGGATTTTACCAGAGCTATTGTTATCCCTATTTTCAAAAAAGGTAATCGCAGTTCTTGTGATAACTATAGGGGTATCAGCCTACTCTCTGTTCCAGGTAAAGTTCTTTCCATGATTGTGTTTAATAGAATTAAGAATCTGGTTGACAGTCAGTTGCGTGATGAGCAATGTGGATTCAGAAGTGGTAGGGGATGTGTGGATCAGATATTTTCACTTAGGCAGATTCTTGAGAAATGTTTAAGAGTTTCAGAAACCTTTGGTTGCTAGCTTCGTTGATTTCAAAAAGGTTTTCGACTCTGTTGATTGACATAATTTGTGGTTGATTGTGAAATCATATGGTATACCTGACAAGTTAGTTAACATTATGAAAGCTCTCTATAATAACACTGAGTCTAATGTGAGAGTTGGTAAGGCTTGTAGCAATTGGTTTAGCATTACTTCTGGTGTTCGACAAGGGTGCATTTTGTCTCCTTTTCTCTTTAGCTTGGTTATTGATTATGTTATGGGAAATTCACTTCAAGGGAAAGATTTTGGCTTTAAATGGACTGGAGATACGAAAATTTCTGATTTAGATTATGCTGATGATTTAGCCCTTTTGGCAAATGATGTTGATGAGATGAACTCTTTCATTCGAGTTGTTGACGAAACTCGTAGTAGAGTAGGTTTGGTTATAAACAGAGAGAAAACTAAAGTGATGAAAATTGGTCAGGCAGGCTGTGATTCAGTTAATCTGAATGGTTGCGGTCTTTAGCAGGTGTCACATTTTAATTATCTTGGGAGCTATGTAACAGATAATGGTGATGTGCGGCATGAGATTAACAGACTAATAGGGATTGCTGCCGGGACTTTTAAGAATCTATAGAGATTGTGGAGAAATAGGCGTATACACCTAAAGACTAAAATTAGACTGTATAATAGTTTGGTTCTTTCTAGGGTTAGATTTGGTAGTGAAACTTGGAGGCTGTGTAAACAAGATAACAGGAAACTAGATGCTTTTGATTCCAGATGCTTACGCAGTATCTTGGGCATTAGGTGGTTCAACTTTGTAACTAATGATGAGGTTAGGCAAAGGAGTTTGCAACCTCCTTTATGCATCATATTGTGCAGAGATAGACTCCTTTGGTTTGGCCATGTTGCCCGTATGAATAATTATAGATTGGCGAATAGGGTTATGAATAGTGTGCCTAAAGGCCTCAGAAAGAAGGGGAGACCTAGGATGCGGTGGGCAGACAATGTCAAACAGGACCTTGATGCAATAGATGTAGCTCAGTATAGACTTGCTTGGAGAAATAAATTGCACAGTCTGGTTGGACCTCCGTAGCCCATGGCTGCTTGAGGATGATGATGAAAGGCGAGATACAGAAAAAAGCAATTTAATCCACAACCAATATCCATATGCGTTTCCCATTGATGTAGAAAGCCTTCATTGTGATGGATAGATATGGATCTTTAATTGCTTAATGAGATGATAGTAGAACTTGTGTAATGCATTTTTCTGGCCATGTACCATCACACCCGTTCCACGTGGCCGTCATTATTCACGAACTTTCGCCCGTTTTTTGCTGCGGGAAATTATTCAAAAAGCCGTCACCAAACTAGGGAGAGGAGTTGGATTTAAAAAAAAAGCTAGCAGCAAATGACATTGATGCGTCATCTTCGCAAAGGTGAAAGGTCAGGCAGCGTCACTGCAATTGGATCGGCTTCACCATGTCACAGTGACAGGCCCGTCTGTTCTGTTGGCTTAGGGCTGGTTTGAGGGTCAAAGTTCACCCTACATCATCACGGGTGGATTGCGAAAAAATCGTTTAATAGCCGAGCGAGTGAAATGCAATGCAAAAACGAATCGGGTGATTTGAGACGAATGCCAACGGATCGCTGCATCTGTGGACGACGTAAATCGGATCCAGTCTAACACCCACACCTTTAGACATTCGTGGCAGCCACGCCCCGTTCAGAACACGGGATGGCTTGTTCGTTATTTTCACACGTTCGCCTGCAAATCTTAATATATTATTCCCCTCGGCAGCTCTAAATATAACTGAGACATGTTTATGAGTTTGACCTTCCTCTGGAAATCTGAACTGGCAGAGCGAAACAGAGAGATGTGTTATTGAGAGAAATGACAAACAGCTTTGTCGATGAGGACACGGTTTGTCTTACTGTATGTCGCAGTTTAGTTTTTTTACACTTTCCATATATAGTATAGATAAAGTTTTAAGTTTGTTCCTAAGTTCAGTTCTCCTCTTTCATCGTATTCCTGTGTTTGAGCCCCAACTTTGTTAAGGGCGGGGGTGGCTCAGTCGGTAGCGCGCCAGGCTCGTAATCTGTAGTTCCCAGGTTCGAGTCCCAGCTGGGCCAGAGTTGAGATTTAAAACCGCAACTCCCAGAAAAACTCCCTGCCCTGTCCTGGGGCGGGGGTGGCTCAGTCGGTAGCGCGCCAGGCTCGTAATCTGTAGTTCCCAGGTTCGAGTCCCAGCTGGGTCAGCGTTGAGATTTATCTCCGCAAAATTCTCCGCCCTGCTCACGGTCAGTAGGGGACACCGATGGGCTTGGAAAGGCCGCCGTCCGTCGGACGAGACGTTAAGCCGTGGCCCCGTGTACGGGAGAGCCATACCCTGTGCACGCTAAAGAACACACCGGATGGCCTTGACGGGAGGCTACCATCTGTCTCCTAAGAGCTGTTCCAGTGGATCCCCTCTCCCCAACCTTCTCTGAGTCTTCGTTGTCCATGTGACCTACCCATGGTGTGCAAAAAAGACCTGCTCAGAGGTAAAACAACCCAACCTACTCTGAGCCTCCAGGGTCCTTGTGACCTTGTCACTTAGCCCATTGTGTGAAAAGAAACATGGTAGGTAAATTTTTATGGCCTGTGACACTCCCCGCGTCACAAGCTTTGATTTTACGCGTAAATCATTAAGTTTGCACGTCGTGTTCGAAAGATATGGTGGAACAACTATTTTGACAAATCCGCAAAAGATAGCTAAATATAAATGAATTAAAAAATTGTTATTTGATGGGCTATTGTAACGGGTAAAATTTCATCTGAAAGATCATCGTGGGCAGCATATTTTAAAATGCACACAGAGGAGTAGGGATGTGTTGGCATCGTGACAGTTGCCAAGGGCGCCGGAATCACAGGGCGGATTGGGGGTGGCACGAACCGTTCCACGATATCTGACGTTTATGTGCAAAATAAAATCAAAGGATTAGCCGCCCGCTGAATTTTAATACGTATTGTTTATACCGTCGTATCGTCGAGACATAATGGGGCGGGGGTGGCTCAGTCGGGAGCGCGCCAGGCTCCGTAACCTGTAGTTCCCAGGTTCGAGTCCCAACTAGGTCAGCGTTGAGATTTATCTCCGCAAAAATTCCCTGCCCTGCTCACGGTCAGTAGGGGACACCGATGGGCTTGCAAAGGCCGCCGTCCGTCGGATGGGATGTTAAAGCCGTGGCCCCTTGTGTGGGAGAGCCATACCCTGTACACATTAAAGAACACGCTGGATGGCCTTGACGGGAGGCTACCATCTGTCCTCCAACAGCTGTTCCAGTGGGTCCCCTTCCCCAACCTTCTCTGAGCCTTCGAGGTCCATGTGACCTGGCCATTTAGCCCATGGTGTGCAAAAAAGTGCCGCTCAGAGGTAAAACAACCCAACCAATTGTGTATTTTAAAAAAACATGCTGGATGACCTCAATAGAAGTTTTCATCCAACTAGTGAAGTAGCTTTAACAACCTTATCTGAATCCTTGAAGTCTGTGATGGAAATGTTTTTGGATTTTCCCCAAAAAGAATGATGATTGAACAGTATTTGAACCTCTTATTTCTCCATCGATGTGTAAAATGAGGAACAACGGATATTGCAAAAATTTTCTCATCTTCCTATCAACAGAAATTGCATGTCATATTTGATATTGTCACCAAGCCTTCGCTGTAGGTAAGAGCCGTGCTTAGCATCTATAATAGAGATCACATATTTGTTGTTTGAGAATGGGATTGGTGGGTAGAGGGCTTACCTAAGTCTGCTAAGAGAGTAGTTATAATGATGTAGTCGGTAGAGAAGGTAATTGTTCAATATTCTTAATTTTTTACAAATATAACAGTCAAACCAAACTGTTATAGAGTAATTTTAGTCTGGTCTCTCTAGGGTTAGTTATGGTAGTGAAACTTGGACACTTTGTAAACAAGATAACAGGAAACTAGATGCTTTTGATTCCAGATGCTTACGCAGTATCTCGGGCATTAGGTGGTTCAACTTTGTAACTAATGATGAGATTAGGCAAAGGAGTTTGCAACCTCCTTTAAGCAGCATATTGTGCAGAGAGAGACTCCGTTGGTTTGGCCATGTTGCCCGTATGAATAATTATAGATTGGCGAATAGGGTTATGAACAGTGTGCCTAAAGGCCTCAGAAGGAGGGGGAGACCTAGGATGCGGTGGGCAGACAATGTCAAATAGGACCTTGTTAGAATTGGTGTGCAGTGGCCAGATGTAATAGATGTAGCTCAGGACAGTCGCTTGGAGAACTAAATTGCATGATGTGGTTTGACCTCCGTAGCTCACGGCTGCTTGAGGAGGATGATGAAGATGAACAGTCGAATATTACCAACTGTTAGTGGGGTGGAGTGGTTCATTCGGTAGCGCGCCCAGCTGGGTTAGGGTTATCTCCGCAAAACTCACCCCCCCTGCACATAGTAGGGGACAGCGATGGGCTTGGAAAGGCCGACATCATCTGTCTCCCAACAGATGTTCCAATGGGTCCCCTCCCCCAACCTCAGTGACTTCGGGGTCCTTGTGACCTGGCCATTTAACCCATTGTGTGCAAAAAGTTGGGTTGTTTTACCTCAGCGGCACTCTTTTGCACACAATGGGCTAAATGGCTACGTCACAATGGCCCCAAACGCTCAGAGAAGGTTGGGGGAGGGGACCTACTGGAATAGCTGTTGAGACAGATGGTAGCCTCCCGTCCAGTTGGGTTGTTTTTCCCTCAGAAAAGCACTTTTTTTCACACAATGGGCTAAATGGCCAGGTCACAAAGACCCCGAAGGTTGGGGGAGGGGACCTACTGAAACAGCTGTTGGGAGACAGATGATAGCCTTCCGTCATCACCATCCAGCGTGTTCTTTAACGTGCACAGGATATGTCTCTCATGCACACGGGCCACGGCTTAACGTCCCACCCGACGGACGGTGGCGGCCTTACTTAGCCCATCGATGTCCTCTACTGAACGTGGGCAGGGCGGAGAGTTTTGCGGGGATAAATCTCAACGCTTACCCAGCTGGGACTCGAACCTGGGAACTGCGGATTATGGGCCTGGCGCGCTACCGACTGAGCCACCCCCGCCCTTGTGCAAAAAGTGCCGCTCAGAGTTAAAACATCACAAACAACGTGGATAAAATGACAAAAATTCAGATATCTCATTGGTATGTGCTGGAGACTCATCGAGTATTTTAATATTTTTCGTCATAAACCCGAGACCTGTGTGTAACGCGCTTAACAGCAGCCGTGTAATCAGTCTATGTGAAAGATGAGATTTAGTTTGCAGGAAATAAAAACCGTTGCCGTAATCGTAGAATGAAAGCTATCAGTTAACTGAAGAGCTTCAGATTGCTTCAACGTACGGAAGAGAGTGTTACGTCAGTTTCCGTTATGGGGGGAGGGAATAGTGTCATCCCTTTAGCAGAAAAGTTGGACTGAAATAGTATACTCGAGATTTTTTTGAAAACATTTCTTCAGCTGAGCAAATTTCCGGTTTCAAGTCATTTAAAAACTAATTCACATCTTGTAACCGTTTCCAGAAGACTAATTAATGATAGCATCATATCTAATACTGTGCACATTTAGCGGCTTTCTTTGAATTAGTGGGGCGGGGGTGGCTCAGTCGGTAGCGCGCCAGGCTCGTAATCTGTAGTTCCCAGGTTCGAGTCCCAGCTGGGTCAACTTTGAGATTTATCTCCGCAAAATTCCCCGCCCTGCCCACGGTCAGTAGGGGACACCGATGGGCTTAGAAAGGCCGCCGTCCGTCGGATGGGACGTTAAGCAGTGGCCCCGTGTGTGGGAGAGCCATACCCTGTGCACGTTAAAGAACACGCTGGATGGCCTTGACGGGAGGCTACCATCTGTCTCCCAACAGCTGTTCCAGTGGGTCCTCTCCCCCAACATTCTCTGAGCCTTCGGGGTCCTTGTGGCCTGGCCATTTAGCCCATGTGTGCAAAAAAGTGCGGCTCAGAGGTAAAACAATCCAATCCAATACAATTTGAATTAGTTATTTTCACAACGGTTTTCTTTGAATTTGTCGCCAACGGTTGGTTGCTTTATCAAAAGGGAAATCTTTCTGATATCTCTCGGTGTTTCCCAATCACCTAGACGTGGTGATTTGACTCGAGTGCGAAAACTGAGGCCAAAATGAAAATGACAAATATTAGCATTATTTGAAGCATTAGTTTTATTTTTTTGGTTTTGCTCTTTTTTATTCAGATTATATAAGATCTGGCTTAGTTATACTTCATTTTCAAAAAGAGTATTTGAACTAGGTTTTTCACAACTCGGGTTCGGTTGTTTTACCTCTGAGCGGCACTTTTTTTGCATACAATGTACTAAATGGGAAGGTCACAAGGACCCTGGAGGCTCGGAGAAGGTTGGGGGAGGGGACCCACTGGATGAGGTGTTGGGAGACTGATGGTAGCCTCCAGTCAAAGCCATCCAGGGTTTTCTTTAACGTTGGGTTGTTTTACCCCTAAGCGACACTTTTTTTGCACACAATGTGCTAAATGGGAAGGTCGCAAGGACCCTGGAGGCTCGGAGAAGGTTGGGGGAGGGGACCCACTGGATGAGGTGTTGGGAGACTGATGGTAGCCTCCAGTCAAGGCCATCCAGCGTGTTCTTTAACGTTGGGTTGTTTTACCTCTAAGCGGCACTTTTTTTGAACACAATGGGCTAGATGGAAAAGTCGCAAGGACGCTGGAGGCTCGGAGAAGGTTGGGGGAGGGGACCCACTGGATGAGCTGTTGGGGGGACGGATGGTAGCCTCCAGTCAAGGCCATCCAGCGTGTTCTTTAACGTTGGGTTGTTTTACCTCTAAGCGGCACTTTTTTTTTGAACACAATGGGCTAGATGGAAAAGTCGCAAGGACCCTGGAGGCTCGGAGAAGATTGGGGGAGGGGACCCACTGGATGAGCTGTTGGGGGACGGATGGTAGCCTCCAGTCAAGGCCATCCAGCGTGTTCTTTAACGTTGGGTTGTTTTACCTCTAAGCGGCACTTTTTTTTTGAACACAATGGGCTAGATGGAAAAGTCACAAGGACCCTGGAGGCTCGGAGAAGATTGGGGGAGGGGACCCACTGGATGAGCTGTTGGGGGACGGATGGTAGCCTCCAGTCAAGGCCATCCAGTGCTTTTTTTAACGTTGAGTTGTTTTACCTCTAAGCGGCACTTGCACACAATGTACTAAATGGGAAGGTTGCAAGGACCCTGGAGGCTCGGAGAAGGTTGGGGGAAGAGACACACTGGATGTGCTGTTGGGAGACGGATGGTAGCCTCCCGTCAAGGTCATCCAGAGTGTTCTTTAACGTGCACAGGGTATTGCTCTCCCCCACACGTGGCCACGGCTTACGCCCCATCCGATGGACTTTAAAAAAAATACGCTGGATGGCCTTGACGGGAGGCTACCTTCTGTCTTCCAACAGTTGTTCCAGTGTCTCCCTTCCACCAACCGTCTCTGAGCCTTCAGGGCCTTTGTGACCTGGCCATTTAGCCCATTGTCGGCAAAAAAGTGCATACCGTGTTTACGTTAAAGAATATGCTGGATGGCTTTGACGGGAGGCTACCCTCTGTCTCTCAACAACTGTTTCAGGGGTCTCCTCCCCCAACCTTCTCTGAGCATTTGGGGCCCTTGTGACCTGGCCAATTATCCCATTGTGTGCAAAAAAAGGCTTGTTCAAAGTTAAAACAACCCACTGAACTTGAGGCTACCATCTGTCCCCCAACAGCTGTCCAATAGGTTCCCAATCTTCTCTCAGCTCTTGAGATGCCTTGCGACCCGGCCAGAGGTAAACCAACTCTTCATGACTAAATTTCTTCCTCAAATTCCCTCTACAACTTTAATGGAGTAAATGCGTTGGGGAAACGTGGAATTCAACACTGGAAATCCACATTTCTCCAAAATACTCCTGCCCACTGTAGCAATCATTCCATATAAAGACAAATTTAAATTGCCTTCTGTTATCACAGGGGCGGGGGTGGCTCAGTCGGAAGCGCGCCAGGCTCGTAATTTGCAGTTCCCAGGTTCGAGTCCCAGCTGGGTCAACGTTGAGATTTATCTCCGCAAAATTCCCCGCCCTGCCCACGGTCAGTAGGGGACACAGCTGGGCTTGGAAAGGTCGCCGTCCGTTGGATTTGACGTTAAGCCGTGGCCCCGTGCGCGGGAGAGCCATACCCTGTGCACGTTAAAGAATACACTGGATGGCCTTGACGAGAGGCTACCATCTGTCTCCCAACAGCTGTTCCAGTGGGTCCCGTCACCTTCTCTGAGCCTTTGGGGTCCTTGTGACCTGGCAGCGGGGGTTGCTCAGTCGGTAGCGCGCCAGGCTCGTAATCTTCAGTTCCCAGGTTCGAGTCGCAGCTGGGTCAGCGTTGAGATTTATCTCCGCAAAATTCCCCGCCCTGCCCACGGTCAGTAGGGGACACAGCTGGGCTTGGAAAGGTCGCCGTCCGTTGGATTTGACGTTAAGCCGTGGGCCCGTGTGCGGGAGAGCCATACAAGCTCCTGTCAGACCTCTGTGGCAAGCAGCTACTATAGGGAGTATTTATTTTTTTATATTTATCAGTGCCACACACTTTTCAAAAATGTTGAGTACAAAACCTGGAAAGTTTTGGGGCATTTCGTACCCACAGTTGCTTCGTTTGTCAATTATTTTAAATAAAATATACAATTTATAGGTATTCTGTTGGCGACCACTTGTTCAGGGGACCCACTGAAACAGTTGTTTCAGTGGGTCCCCTTCCCCAACCTTCTATGTCTGGTTTGATCTTAAACTACCACATAGTCAGTATGTTATATTAAAAATATAATAATAATAAATACCCTCTCAAGCAGCTGCTTGCCACAGAGGTCTGACAGGAGCCTGTCAGTTTATATGCCATATATTAGCATGCCCTTTTCCTGCTAGAAGCATTTGCATGCAAAGCTGTGTTTAACAGAAGTGAGGATTTTCCGTGACCATATGTCAGTTGCCAGTCGGGGGAGGAGCGATGAGGGTGGCCCGGAGAGGGGGGCCCGAAGAGGGGCTCCCGACCCGTGAAGACGCGGTTCACCGATAGCCAGCTGTCCAAATCTACGCCCTTCTTCGCGGTGGTGGTAGGAGGGTAACAGGTTCAAAGCAGTTCAACGAGCTTCTTCTCTGTCTTCAAGAGAAGTGAGGGAAGTGACCACAAAAACGAGAAGTGAGGAGAATGAGGAAGGGGAGATATATGGCCAAGGTTGTGCCCATGTTGTACAAGCACTTGCGACTGATTAATGTGGTAATTAATTACTTCGAAATTCTAGTTCGTGAAGCCATAAATAGATGTGTTTTTCATTGTGGTAGTTGCGGTTAGTGCGTACTGAATGGGAGATTTTTTTGGGGGGCTTTTTTCTAGTAAGATAGTGCCACTAAATTTTCCTCACTTTGTACCGATGGGCTTGGAAAGTCAGCCGTCCGTCGGATGGGACGTTAAGAAGTGGCCCCGTGTGTGGGACAGCCATACCCTGTGCACGTTAAAGAACACGCTGGATGGCTTTGACGGGAGGCTACCATCTGCCTCCCAACAGCTGTTCCAGTAGGTCCCCTTCCCCAACCTTCTCTGAGACTTCGGGGTCCTTGTGACCTGGCCATTTAGCCCATGGTGTGCAAAAAAGTGCCGCTCAGAGGTAAAACAACCCAACGTTAAAGAACACGCTGGATGGCCTTGACGGGAGGCTACCATCTGTCTCCCAACAACTGTTCCAGTGGGTCCCCTCCCCCAACCTTCTCTGAGCCTTCGGGGTCCATGTGACCTAGCCATTTAGCCCATGGTGTGCAAAAAAGGGCGCTCAGAGGTAAAACAACCCAACGTTAAAGAATACGCTGGATGGCCTTGACGGGAGGCTACCATCTGTCTCCCAACAGCTGTTCCAGTGGGTCCCCTCCCCGAATCTTCTCTGAGCCTTCGGGATCCTTGTGACCTGGTCATTTAGCCCATGGTGTGCAAAAAAGTGCCGCTCAGAGGTAAAACAACCTAACACCAGCAGAGTTGTTTATTTTGCCGTTCAAAAAATTGCATCCAGACCCACTATGCCTGCTTTGAAAATTTCTCGCATAATCTCCCGCTATGCCGTCGGCAATAAAGGAAAGCACAGTGGGTTTGGAAAGACTGACATCCGTCAGTTAAGATGTTAAGCCCTAGTACCGTGTGTAGGAGAGTCACAAGCTAAATTTTAAGAAACAATCTGGATGGCCTTGATAGGATTTCGGTTGTTTTACCTCTGAGCGGCACTTTTTTGCACACCATGGGCTAAATGGCCAGGTCACATGGACCCCGAAGGCTCAGAGAAGGTTCGGGGAGTGGACCCACTGGAACAGCTGTTGGGAGACAGATGGTAACCTCCCGTCAAAGCCATCCAGTGTGTTCTTTAACGTGCACAGGGTATGGCTCTCCCGCACACGGGACCACAGCTTAACGCCCCATCCGACGGACGGGGGCCGTTTCAAGCCCATCGGTGTCCC